>JAYMFT010146680.1:0-12709 GCA_038088735.1 Panulirus argus
ATATATATATATATATATATATATATATATATATATATATATATATGTGTGTGTGTGTGTGTGTGTGTGTGTGTGACGTGCGTTTCAACTTATCACTTTCCCTGAGAGAGAGAGAGAGAGAGAGAGAGAGAGAGAGAGAGAGAGAGGTAGTTCACCCGACGATGCAGTCAGTCCCGGCCTCGGTAGCGTCTTTCACGAGCCAAGTCAAGGCAAGTCTAGAGGATTTTGATGTTCACAACACTCGTGCGTCTAAACCATACAGCCCCACACACAGTGACGCCTCCTGTGTGTGACTGTGAGAGAGGCACTGTGTGTTTGCGTGTGTTCGAAAGTGCTTAGTGTACTACAGTGAGAACAGTGAAAACACACACACACACACCTTACGTCGGCACTGCACTTTCTCACCCAAAGGACACAGTTGCCTTCGCGGCACTGCGCTTCCCCCAATCAGGACACTGCAAATCGGCATCACTTACAGTACAACTGTGACTTTATGAACTCCCCTGTAGTTGAGGTCTTCGACAATACTGTTCTCCCTCCCGTAAGCACACACACACACACACACACACACACACACACACACACACACACACACACGCCTTACCTTACCTATCCACCCCGGGAGTCTCTTGTATCCCCCAATGAGGCTTCTGCATAACTCGGGAAGCTGGCTGGCCACGCTGAAGGCTATGCGCGCCCCACGCCGTAGCAGGGGGGGATGCCCGAGACCGCTTTAGGTGGAGAACCAATATAACAATAACCTCTGTTACGGCAAATGGCATAAAAACGTCGCTATCAATCGATACGTTACAGTATTTGTTTCACGCAAAAAAAAAAAGTGGATATTTTTTTTACCGTGTGTATATCAAAGCCACGGTCACATTTTTTCCTTATTTTTGCATGAGATTTGAGTTATTTCTCTCTCTCTCTCTCTCTCTCTCTCTCTCTCTCTCTCTCAAAATGCTATTAGACATTCAGGGCTATAACGTGAGTGTGTAGTTAACGTACGATAGATAATATTTGTGTGACAGAGAGAGACGAAGGTAGCTTCTAAAAGAGCGGAAGGGGCTCTTCACTGGAGCAAAAGCCATTGATCTGAAGGCGACGATGCAGCATAAACAAGGGCGAGGAGCCAGTACGGAGGTATATATTGCGTCCTGCACACAACGCAGAGGGGACCATGAGCTCGCCCTTGGAGATGCCACGCCAGGGGAAAAACCCAACCCCTCAAGTCGCGCGCGCGCACACAGCGCCACCTCCGGCGTCGACTGCAGTGTTTACAATACTTAAGGAAGCCGTGACGTCACGGGGCCCGTCCGTGTCCGGCGGTGATACCAAAGAGAGGCGTAGGAGGCAGGCAGACCCCCTCCCTCCCTCCCTCCCGCCACCCCGACCGGTTGGTGCTATCCGCCGGCCGCTGAAGGTTTGACCTTTGTGGAAGGTCCTGTGCTGGGCAGCCTAAGGCCAGGGTCACGGTGGGGGAGGGGAAGGGGTTACGAAAATGTTAGGACATGCGATACGGGGAGTGATGCAGTGAGGAGCGATACAAAGGTGAGGGGAGTGAGTGTTATAGACATGAGTGGAGTAATACAGTGAGCTGACGAGTAGTATAGAGATGAGCAAGAACTGAGGTTAGGGGAGTAATGAGTGAGGAGGGGAGTAATGTAATAAGGTTTAGGGGAATGATATATGTTGGTAGGGAGTAATACAGAGAGAATTAACATGATGAGGCTAGGTGAGTAATTTAGTGAGGGGAGGGGTAATATAGAGAGCATTTATATAGAGCTTATGAGGGTAACGTAGTGAGGGGAAGTGTAATATAGAGAGAATTAGTATAATAAGGTCAGGAGAGTAATTTAGTGAAGGGAGGAGTAATAGTAATTTAGTGAGGTTAGGGGAGTAATGTAGTCAGGGGAAGAGTAATAGGTATAGATGAGGTGAGTAATATAGAATATGGGTTTGAAATATTTTTTTTGCCTGGGGAAGTTGTCCTGGATATAGCTATCCTGGCCACGAATTGGCTCACACCTGCTGTTGCTGTGACGAACGACTTCACACACACACCCACACACACACGCACACACACCCGCACACAGAGAAGCTGGCATATGCTAGGGCGTGTGTGAATGTAAAGACATGATAAATATAAGCAAGGTTAAAAAACGGGGCAACACGAGTGTAGAACTCTGTCTGTCTGTCTCTCTGTCTGTCTGTCTGTCTCTCTCTCTCTCTCTCTCTCTCTCTCTCTCTCTCTCTATCTATCTATCTATCTATCTATCTATCTCTACCCTTAACACACAATCACACTCACACACTTTTTAGTTTTGACCTGACAGTAGTCTCAGTTCCGTCACGATCGGTTTTAGCGTCACATCAGCGGTCATGGCGTCGTTATACGTTAACTCTCGTCGTTGGTACGACCATGGCTGCTGGATCAGCGATTTCTTTTAAAATTTACAGCATTATTTTTCATTCCGTGTGTTTCGCTGTAGGGGTTCACTGTAGCCTTGCAAGATGATGTATTATCCATCCTGTGTATATGGAATATTACAGTAGAACAATTATTGATTAGTAATAATTATTGATAATACAGTAGAATGATTATTAATAGAATAATAAGCGAAGAAATGGGATGGAATAATTGAGAATTGATAAGTAAGGAGATGAAGAGGAGGAGAGCCAACCAAGTGCTTGCTGTTCTTGGCTAAATACGATTACAAAGTTTTCTGTATCGATTGTGGAGAAATTGTGTCCTTTCCTGGTACTCTGGTGGATAGTGGCATATTTCACAGTGTATTGGAGGCAGTACCTCACCTTGTGGTACGCTTTGAGTACTGGTACCGCAGCCAGGAGGACCCCCATACCTTGCGGTACGCCGTGGGTACACGTGTACTGTACAACACGTTGGGTACCCTGCCGGCCGTGGGCGCGGGCCTGGCGGACGCGCTGGCTGGCCGCTCCCTGTTCTGGTCTTTCATCCTCAGTGTGACGTAAGCTGTCTTTTCGACCCACGGTCGCCCCCGTAGCCAAGCCTGGCCTTTTGTATCGAGTATATCGCAAGGGCACCGGTGAAAGGAAACTGTCCGTCCGTCCGTCTGTCTTACGAAGTACTGGAGCCAGCTGGTATGGCGTCATTATGCCGACGCATTCTCCCCCCATCCACTCCAACCAACCAATCTCCGCCATCCTTGTTAACTGAGGCAACCTCATGCCCCAAACCGCCCATGCCCGCCTCCACCACCCACCAGGATACCCCTGGGGTTTCTTGCAACCTCACGTGAGCTTCACATCGCTTTTACAGAATTCCAATAACCCAAGTTTTACGTCAACTTATAAAACTATACAGCCTGTACGTGCACATATCTCTGAACCTTCTTAATATTCATGTCAACTTATAAAACCTCCGAACCTTGCGTAAAGTCTGCATACATCGTCAACCTCAAAGCCATCATAATTGGCAGTATCAACCTCTCTAAACTCAGCTGTATCTTCCAGACAAAAAAATGGTCCAGTCCTGCAGTTGATTACCGTGATAAACGTGGTATTGGTTACATACTAATTTTCCTTGGGTAATTTGGGGACTGAATAGTGTGCGAGAAACTATAAAGAGACGAAAGAAAGGACACGTAAACTTTTTCATGCTAATTGTTCGTGATTTAATGGAGTTACATTTAATCCATTGTTGTTTTGGTTCAGACTTAAATCATGGGGGATGACACACAAGCGGCAAGCACAGCGTACCAAAGGTGTGACGTCACCGGCCTGTTGGTGACATGGCGCCCGTCTTTTCCCCAGGCGCGCGCGTCCGTCGGTAATTCCTCCTCGTGTCGTCCTTCATTTTACTCACACTCGTAAGTAGAGCCAGCAGTTAAGATGGTCTCTCTCTCTCTCTCTCTCTCTTGGCATGAACACCAGCAAGACGTACACTCTAATTATTGTTTGATTTTAACCTGAATTAACGGAGAGAAAGGTCACTCTTGTTAACGTTTTAACGAAATTCTTGTTACTTCCGTTGCGTTGCGTTGCGTTTGCGTTATGGTATTAGTATGTGAGTGTGTGCGCGGTCGAGTGACTGACTCATACCACCTGAATTCTGGTGATCCATGTTCCATTCCCGGGGCTCGCTGGCTCGCTCCGACCCCGAGGCCCGAGGCCCTACAGTGCTGTTCACCTGCTATGTTTACGCACTGACTCATGACGGCTCTCTTCTCTCCGCAGGCTTCCCATTGGCCCCCATCAGTCGTGACGTAGCCGTCCCACGCGCTGCCCATTGGACTTGGGAACCGATGATGTCAGATGTCCCGTCCTTCATTGGTCTCCTAGAAGCGGTGACGCCGTGGAACTGGAAAGCGGGCGACCTGCTTACTGGTTTAGGATCGGTGACGTCAACGGAGTAGGAGGTCGGAAGAGGTTCTCTTCGCTTTCATTGATAGCGAGTCATCGAGATAGTCAGCTTCCGACTGTGGACGCGGCAGCACCTCTACATGGCAGCCATCCCAGGCAAACAGGGAAGGCGGATACAAGAGCCCATGTCAACGAGTGCCTGTACATGCAAACAAGTATCTGGATTATCCGTAAGCGCAGTGGACTACGCGAACCCTCAGTGTGTGTACGTGTGTCGTTACTGTCGAGGTGAATACCTGTAAACAGCCTAAAGAAATTAACACCAGAGTTGTGTGTGTCTCTCTGCGTAGCTGTGGGGTAGTGCTAATACAAACCTGCTACGCTGGTGTGAGGAAGAAAAAGATAAAGCTACGCTAGGAAACGACTTTCATTCTCGGTTTATGTTCGCTCAGCAGCAGTGCGGTGCGCAGGTGCAGCAGTTTGGTGGTGGTGTCGGGCAGGAGGGCGGTGAGGTGGTTGTGGGAGGAGGAGGAGGGCAGGCCGTGGTGGAGGGCGGCAGAGGGAGCCCCGGGTATAGGATGTGCCAGGGGAACCAGGAGTGCTCGGGCCGGTGCGTCGACTGTAGCAGCGACAAACACAGGAACAGCATGACGATGGGCGGCGTGAAGGGCGGCTCCACACTCACCGAGGTAGGCGTGGCCAGGCATGTGCCTCACTATGCCTCCACACCTCACCTGTTCGTCTACCAGGCCGCAGAGGACGAGGACGAAGTAGATCACGACCCCAAGGAGGCCAAAGAACCCATATACTCCTCCGCCATTGACATTCGCAAAGCTGCGGCTTCCAAGGAGGTTTGTTGTGATTGTTTGCAGTCGGCAGTCATGTATTTTGTTTATTTAACGTTATATATTCTGCTACACAAGATCAGAAACTCGCCACCATCCCCCACATTTAAGGTGTTCCACATCTTTTAGATTCCAAGGGACCCTACTGTTTTGATTCCATTAATCATCTGGTATTAAATGAAGTTGTTTTTCGCAGGCTGAGGCGGTGCGACGGATTAACGAAAAGTACGACTCCCTGCGGGCGCTGACAGACCGTCGGGACGAAGCCGAGGATCCGCTGGCGGTCACAGACGAGGATGTGTCACGCATCGAGACCTTCTTCCGCGGCCACAAGACGCAGCTGTGGGTGTGCCGCACGTTGGCCAACCTGTACATCGAGGGAGGGCCGGGCGCCACGCATGGGACTTGGGAACTAAAGTACACAGGCGTTCCCATCCTCTTATTGGACCAGGGGGATACGCGCTCCCGCGATAAGCGGCGTTTGCAGCTCATCTTGGCAGAGAAAGGAACAGGTTTTGCCCTGTGGAGAGACGTGGTAGACAACCTGACTTCCTACCGCGCCCAAGAGCCACAGTTCCACACGCTCTACATGTCTTCAGATCACCGCCGTCGTATGGGATTCTCCTTTAACGATGGACGGGCCGCTTGCGAGTTCCACAGTCACATCGAGCGACTCACAGCTGATCCTGCCAACATCTCCCTCTCAGGTCCGGGGAAGAAGAAGAATAAAACGAAAGAAAAAGTCCCCAAGTACAAACCACCAAAGAAGACTGATATCTCCTCTCCATGCAATTTCCAGCATGTTACCACCGTCGACGCTTGCGATAAGGCACGATTCTTCTCCCTTCAGGCGTTTTCTAAGCAGAAGACTGCCTCTCCTCCCATCCTGCCTCACACTGTGGTAGAGCGACCCGCGGTGGTAGATAAACCCATAGACACTCCTGCCACCAAGTAGAGTTCCTGCTCTTTCTGTCATTGTACTCCCTACAAGCAGGGAGGGTCACCTAAGTGGTAGAGAGGTGGGGAGGTGAGGAGCCATGGGGTACTGACACCAGTCATGAGAGTAGGGAAGATCCCCTCTTATTAACGTGCCAATATATAAATATATATATCCATCTAGCTATAGTGCTTAGTGTTGCCAGTTAGTGCAAAACTTGTGGTGCAATTTAATGGATTTAGTGGTGCAGCGAGCGTACCACTGGTAATAAAGACGGTACAGTGGAAGGCAGTGACACTTAAGTACAGTGCACAGTCCTAAGTACAGTGCACAGTTCTAGTGGTAAGAGTTGGAAGTGTGTAGTGCAGATGGTGAACAAGAGGTGTCGTATAAACATAATGGAAAAAAGATGGGCTGGGATGGCCCATTCATTTTGACCTGGTCATCTTGCCTGGCTGCAGTGCCCAACTACCTGGAATTCCGGCAGACATGAAGACGTGGTTGAAATGAAGACATTCGAGATTGGTTGACTTAGGTGCAGAGCATCAGAGAAAAGAAAAGTAGTGAGTGCTTAATCCAGGTGCTTAAGTTGGGATAAAACTAGTGAGATTAATTAATTAATTCAAGTGCTGAAGGAAAGAAATGAGGTTGTCAGGTGCTGAAGATGAGATAAAAAAAAAGATTATTTAAGACTATTGCCTATGTAAGGCCAATCTTTGTTTAGTGTCAATGAAATGGAGAACAATGAGAATCCCCGACAGTTAATGAGTTCAAGTGAATTTGTGAAAGTGACAAAACAGTGAAATACTGACTGCTCGTATGACTGACTTGAATTCATATCAGCTTCTCCGAGAAGTTCAGGTTTCTCGGTAATAAAAATTCCAAATGTTTAAGTGTGGATGTGCCATGGAAAAGTGACATATAGAATATATATATATGATACTGGCCGTTCTGTATAAATGTATAGAGTTTTAAGAAGTGTAAGTTGACTTACAGTAGCAATTTTAAGTCAGTAAGGATCTTTCAAAAGAATCTGACAATTGATACAAAAACTTTTTTTAGTCCAACTTAACTAGACTTAAAATAGATTCTGCAACTGAAAATATATGTTGCCTCGCCATTGTGGAAAACTAGCTTTATACAGATGGTATAAAGCTCATATTTTCTACTTTTCGTTGGACTGGAAGGAGGTGAATGTGCCCTGAGGACAGCTGGAAGACTGGTTTATATCTTTGTCAACAACTCCATTTTTGATTCCTTATGAGCTATAGTCATGAGTACAGTAGGATATCAAAAGTGGCCAACTGTTCTAAGTCTTCATCCTAATAACAGATAGGTGATTATACAGTATAATGGGTGAGCAGACGTTGTCATTGTACAGTGTTTACCATATAGGCCTATTCCATGCCACTACATGGGTTAAGGCTTACGGTTCCCCTTTTCATGGAAAAGCTGCTACATATTGTTGCAGGTGATTGTTGTAGTTTGAGCCATTGTATTACATCTTTAAATTTAGCTTTGTGTAAGATCACACAGCATTTCCACTGCACATATGGCAGCTACTTTTAGAGTTTAACTTTAAACTTTTGTTTATGCATTTCATTATTGTAGTCATCCTCCAGTCTTTCAGAGGATGCAAGTATTGATGTTTGGCTGCAGGATGGGGTGAATGTCATTGGATGAATCAGTCAAAATCCTTTAACATGAAATGTTTTCTCTCCATTTACCTAATCTCTGAGCTATATTTGTCCTGTGATGATTGTTGAGATTGAGTTTGAAGCTGTTATTTATAAAAAGCTATATAAAAGTATGTTTTGTAATATTTATGTGTAATTTATTCACATATTAGAGCGGCAGCATGTGTGACTTGTTAATTAGAAAGTTACCATACTACCCTTTTTTAACCAGCTCTGATGACACCCATAGTATTTATTTCATTCCGCGAAAGCCTTACATAGCATTACTTGTGCAGTAGGTGTGCTGGTGGGCGGACGCCAAGGTTGGAGTGAGTCAGGCAAGGGACTGGACACAGGCTAGTACTGGCAGTATGCCAATATGTCCAGCAGGTTAACAGAAGATCTTACCCACCAAATCAATTCACCTGCCTGGCTGTTGAGCTTGTCCAATCAAAGTTAACTTGTAAAATTTATGATTAACAGCCACAGCAACTGATGGCCAAGCTTTCAACCCTATCTCTCTCTACTTGAATATGTTACTCACCATCATAGCAAGTGAAAACACATGCAATGAGGATAGTGTGCATTATATTTAAGTGATGATATACCCAATACCCCCTCAACTCATCATATATGTGTGTATGCATGTGTTTATGTGTGTTATCATTTGTACTTACTTCATTGTGAAATTATTATGGATTAATGCCATCAAGTTTTGCTGAAAGAATTGCAAAGCGATACACCGAACTTGTAAGTTGGTACACTTCCACTGTAAGAGATCTATATACTCTAGCACAGTTGCAAGAAGTACAGCAATGAGAAATTTCTGTGCTTGAATTACTACTGTATTGACAGTAAACAGATGGAACTCGGCTCCTTGTATAGTGTTTACAGAATCATATCTTAAAGATTATTGTATAGTGTTTACAGGATCGAATCTTAAAGATGATTTCTTTTATCTACTGGATGAAATTTGGTACCCAAGAAATTTTTCAGGCTAAAATTTTAATGTTTTTAAAGAAAAATAAATATTTGAAAAAACTTTCTCTTCAAACAAGTCATGGTAGATTCATCTGAAAATCATTCTGTGGTCTGAAATCTTTTATATTTAGAAGTATAGCATACTTATGTTTTCCTAGAAGTTAAAAACCAATATTTTTAATATGTAAACTATATATTGTCATCTGATTTTGGTACATCCAATCTGCAGCTTACCTACATATAATTATTCACCATAAACACTGAAGTGTTTGCAATTTACGTAAAGCAGCTTTCATACCCTGATATGTACAGTGTAAATAAACTTATAAAAATACTTATGCATCATTTTCCAAAATTATTACTATTCCCAGCTTCACTAACTAGAGGGTTGACAACCTTTTCTACAGTGGGCCCCAAGATGCGAGACAAGTACTTGAAGAAGTGGGGACAAAAGAAATACCTGTGTTAAGAAGAAAAGAAATAATAGTATTATGAAAGGTGGAGGTCTTTTCCAAGAGGCATGTGGTGCCTAGTCAAATAAAGTATTTCAACCATGCCTAAGAACCCCCAAGTTGAAGTGATTAGCACTGCTAACTGTGACGCATGCATGGGCCACCTAGGGTCCACAGTCATCCCAGCTTTTCACCCTACCCTAGGAGTTGGTCGATAAACTGGGCGCCTGATTTAGGCTATGGTATATGTATAGTATTAATGAGATAGCCTTGATGAGGGCATTCAGTCGCCTGTGCCATCTCTACTAACATAAAAATATATAGCCTTGATGAGGGCATTCAGTTGCCTGTGCCATCTCCACTAACATAAAAATATATATTCAAACATACTTCCCATAACCTCGGAACCCTTTCTATGGGATCCTGCTTTGTCAAGGCTGTATGCACACCAATCAGAAGCAGGGATATGATAGACTACCTATGGGTGAGAAGTTCCCTGACAAAAATGTACTCCTTTTGAAAGTCCACTCGCTGAAGGTAACTTTCCACTAGTGGTGTAATTTCGTACAGGCAGAGTCTGGTATCACCACTAAAACATATATATTTACGTTAATGTGCCTTCTTGACCTTCTACTATCTTTCATACACCTCCCAATCCTTTGCTGATACTGTTTTCATTCAACAGCAAACTAACTTCCTCCTACCACAACTCTTTCCCTTAAGCCCACATCCCACCTTTTATGTACCATACACTTCACTGGCACATATAAGGACTGTTTTCCAGAATACCTTTCACTTCTCAACAACTCTCCTTTTTTCATTTGCACTTACCCTTTCCCACTCTTCACTTAATCTTTCTTGATATCTATAAACTCAAGCATCTCATCATTGCTCATTTTCATCACCTTACTATCTCTGGCATTTTCTCTTTTCCAAAAGACTACAAATTTTTTCCTCCACCAAGAAATGATCAGACATTCTACCTGCTGCTCCTCTCAGCACATTAATTCACATCCAACAACCTCTCCTTTCAATGCCTGTCAGTTGGTATGTGATTCAATAATGCCCATTAATCTCAACCTCACTAATTCATTCATACTTAAGTATGCATCCTTTTTTAAATCAGGTATTCCCATCACAAGCTGTTTTTACAGCACACAACTTAATATGCTGTTCCCCATGTCCACAGTTGTACTCTCAACTGCCACATCACTCACTCTTGCATTCATTTTGACCACCATTAGTGCTGCATCCCTTGTATCAAAACTTCCCAAACAATAACTCAGCTCCTAAAGGCAACCAGGTGCACAGACAGTGACAATCACCCACCTCTCCTATTTTCATTCTCACCCCACTTCAATCTTGAACCCTTTTTCTAACACTAACACATGCCCACAGCTCCTCAATCATAAGCGCCACCCTCTTTTTTTTCTCGCATCCTCGCACTAACCTTAGACTTTTACTCTAAGACATTCCTAAACAAATATTCCCTTTTCCCCTTGAGCACAGGTTTCCCTCCTTAAGCATAGCATCTATTTCTCCCATCTTATTCTGGTATCGTCCATGTACATTCAGTTGCCAGCCAAAGCCTGCTGGGAGCTTTCCTTGTGTGGCTATTTCTTCTGCAACTTCTTTTGGAAAGTGACAGTTCAAGGAGGGAAGGGATTCCAGCCCTGATTAGTTACCTCTTATTACATGCACTAGATGCAAGGGTAGTCTGCTCATTTTACCATCCCCAAGGATAAAGAAAATTTGTGATTTAGAGTAAGAGCTGTGTGACTCACGTGTTGCTAAGAGTTACGTGAAAGATGAAGAAAGTCTGTGTTTACAGATTTGAAATCCAGCAACCCACATGTAAATAAGGCTGAAAAAAAGCAACAGTGCCCTGGGCCAGGGTATGGTCATATGACAGCCATTACAGTGCTGGCTCACCATGCCACTATAACTCCTCCTGATACCTTGGTGGTAAAGCATTCCTACCACCTACAACCATAAGGATTTCTGGACCTGGAGAAAGCATATGAAAATGTTGCCAAAGTCCTTGAAGAAGGTACTATGAAGATTTAGGGTAAAATTATTTACCCTTTCAGAGCTTCTGTCCACAACTGAGACAAGTGTAGTTAGGTGCTGCTGTCCTCAGTTGAGGCAACATGCTTTCCTGCCCTAAATTAAATTTTATAGAATTGTACACTCTTTTAGCTGTCCATAAATGGCAACCCAAAGGATGAGTCACTGATGCTTCCAGGAGGCCTCAGTAACTCACTAGTGACCACTGTGACTGGTTGTGCACTTTTCCCAAGGACTCTACAACCACAGCACCAACCCCTGACCATAGCACCTAAATTGTCCATAGTTAGGACTGGCCAAATAAGTAAATATTTTTTCGTACTTGTTTGCCATTTCCTGCATTAACAAGGTAGTACCGAGAACAGCCTAAGAGATGGCTTCATTTTCTCACATCCATCTTCTAGCTGTTGTGTGTAAAGTCCCAAAATCATAGGCACCACAGACCCTTCCATATGGGGTTTCCTAAAATATGAATGAGCTTGTAATGCATATGATAAAATAATGATTTTGATATCAGCATTGTGGTTAGCATTGCTGACCGTAATACATTCAAAGGCCACCTGGGGTAAAGTGCACAGGTTTGAATCCTGGTCATGGCAGTCGGTCTACAGTCAACCCAGCTGTTTGTTCTCCCCTGTGGATTTGGGTAAGAAACTTGGTACCTGGTTTAGGCTTGGGTATATACATGTATGAATATATATTTATAATTTATCTATTTATTATACTTGACCACTGTTTCCTGCATTAACAAGTTAGTGCCAGGAAACAGATGAAGAAAGACCCATCCACTCATGTACACACATATATATATACATATACATATATATATCAACATACATACACATGTACATATTCATACTTGCTCGCCTTCATCCATTCCCGGTGCCACTCCACCCCACTGGAAACAGCATCGCCACCCCATGCGCCAGTCTCTAGCTGTCATGTATAATGCACCAAAACCACAGCTCTCTATCCACATCCAGGCCCTACAGACCTTTCCATGGTTTACCCCAGACGTTTCACATGCCCTGGTTTAGTCCACTGACAGTTCGTTGACCCTAGTATACATCATTCCAATTCACTCTATTCCATGCATGCCTTTCACCCTCCTGCATGTTTAGGCTCCAATCACTCAAAATCTTTTTCACAACATCCTTCCACCTCCAATTTGGTCTCTTGCTTCTCCTTGTTCCCTCTACCACCGACACATATATCTCTTTGTCAACCTTTCCACACTCATTCATTCCATATGTCCAAACCATTTCAACACACACACTTCTGCTCTCTCAACCACACTCTTTTTATTACCACACATCTCTCTTACCCTTAAATTACTTACTCAATCAAACCATCTCACACCACATATTTTCCTTAAACATTTCATTTCCAAAACATCCACCCTCCTCC
>JAYMFT010146691.1:0-12709 GCA_038088735.1 Panulirus argus
TTTCAACACACCCTCTTCTGCTCTCTCAACCACACTCTTTTTATTAACACACATCTCTCTTACCCTTACATTACTTAATCAAACCATCTCACACCACACTAATTGTAACACCTGCTTAAATGTACTAAATAAGGACTCACTAAACCATCACCAAAATCCTTCACAAATAACTCATATGACCCAGATGATCCCTTCACCCATTACCTTCTCCAATCACTTCCCTTTCCATCAGCACCAGCAAGCAATTCAGGAATAGAAGTAAACGTTAAGTGTTGGAATTAGGTTTGTCATTTTCTCTTTTTATAAATAGAATTAATTGTACAGTATGTATATCATCATACATGTACACAGTAGTTTTTCATTGGTACAATATAAGGTACTGTCTTATTTACACTGAAAACTCTAATCTCTATTACTTACATTATTTGATTTACACATCCATTTCCAATAACATAGCTATCTTGTAAATCGAAAGGTCCCTATATACTGTGTACTAGTTGTCTTTATGACTAAACAGTTATGCAAAGAGTAGGGAGGTTGCCCTGTACACAATTAATATGTATATGTATGTATTGTGCATGTATGTATACATGTGTGTATATAAGTGGATGGGTCTTTCTTCATCTTTTTCTGGTGATACCTTGCTGACACAGGAAACAGCGATTAAGTATTACAAAAAGAATATAAAATATATATAAACATGTTCAGAATGTGTGGAAAGAGATATCATTATCTGGGAAAGCAAAAATGGGTATGCATGAAGATATAGCAGTCCCAACAATATTGTGTAGAAGCAAGGCATAGGTGAGGATGTGTGGGGGAGGATGGACATGTTGGGAACAAAATGTTTTGAGGACAACACATAGTGTGAGGTGGTTTGATTGAGAACAAAATAAAGAGACAAGTGTGGTAATTAAAGAGTGTGCTTGAGAGTGCTGAAAATAAAGAGTGTGCTTGAGAGAGCTGAAAAGGGTGTGCTGAAACAGTTCGAACATATGGTGAGAATGAGTAAGGAAAGGTTGACAAAGAGGATATATATGCCAGTAGTGGAGGGAGAAGGGGGAGAACAAAGTGGAGATAGAAGGATGGAGTGAAGAAGATTTTGAGTGACTGGGGCCTGAATATGCAGGAGGGTGAAAGGTGTGCATGGGACAAAGTGAATTGGAAGAATGTGGTGTACAGGGGTTGACATGAACTGTATGGACTGAACTAGGGAACATGAAGCAGCTAAGGAAAATCATGGAAAGGTCTGTGAAGCCTGGTTGTGGATAGGGAGGTGTGGTTTCATTACATTAAACATGACAGCTAAAAAATGAATGTCACTGTATGCAGCCTTTCTTCGTCTGTTCCTGTCACTAACTCGCTAACATGGGAAATTGCATTCAAGTATGAAAAAATATATACACAAAGCACTAACCAAGAGATCTGACTGTGGTATTGATAGCAGAAGTTTAACAAAAGTGTGCAATGCAGAGTCCAGGGCATCATCACCATAGAGGCGGAAGACTCCAAAGTTGACATAGTTGCCACATAATGCTGCCTTGAGCATAGAAAAGCAAATGCTTATACCCTTCAGCCTCATCGGGTATATCTGATCCTTTGGAATGTTATCACCTTGAGTAAGAATTCTTGAACCTGAAATAAACCATAAACAATAACCATTTTTTCAACCAAGTTAGTATTCCTACCTGAAACCTGATGAAACTAACTAATGTAACACATTAATTCTATACTTTTATTTATGCTAGAGTAAATAATCTCCAGCTTAAGGGCAAGTTTGATAATAACTTAAACCTTTCCATTAATCATTAATACTAAATCATTTATACTAATCATTAATACTAAACTTTAGAAAGATCCTTATTTCATTTATTCATACTGTACGTACATTGCCAGCCAATAAAGTTGGCATGAGCGGACCCGTGCCAATTACAGAGACACAAATCACTTTACCCTACCAAAAACAGTGTTGGTGTCTGCCACTGAAGTTGGTACCCTCTAGTGAGCTATGGCAACTACGTGATGTGCTAGCATATCACATGAGCCTGTCTCTGTAGCAGTTTATCTATTGTAGGAGGCAGGAGTGTTTTCCTGTGCTCCCCATTTATGCCCTGAATTTTTGTTGCTTTCCCCCTTTTTGTACCTCTACCACCCACTATGGTTGATAATACTCATCTTACATGAGACAAAATAGCTCATACAGTTGCACTTTACAAGGGGAAGAAGCCACTCAAGGAAATTTCAAATGTTACTGGTGTAAGCTTGAGATCAGTACAGCAATGGGTAAGAGATTTAATGATAGCAACGACACCACTACACCAACCCATATGAAATGCCCTGGGAAGGGCAAAAAACCTCTCTATATACTCTGAATGTTTTTAAATGTCAAGTGTATGCAGATCCATGCTTAAGAGCAAAAGAATTAAAAGAAAAAATCCTAGACTGCTCATTGATGTGTTGCCAAGGGCAGTGCAGCACCACTTACAAGAGGATCTTAAGCAATGGAGCTACAAGATGCGTACCAAACTGCTTGTAACCCAAAGGTGCCAGAGGAAAAGATTCAATTTTTGTAAGAAATATGGAGTGCGGGATACATCTAAGTTCAGAAGTGTCTTGAAGAGTGATAAGTTCACCTTTTTGTGACAGGTGGCCATGGTAGTACAGGTGACCAGGTAGTGATCCACTTGACCCCAAGTAAAGCATCATAAAGGTTCCAGCTTAACTTATGGTATGGGATGGTTTAAGTTATAATGGTGTTGGGGCCCTTGCAATGTTGCTAAAGAATTAAACTCTGAACACAGTTAACTCAAGCTACTGTGTGACCATCTTCCAGATTCATTCAAAAAGTTCAAGGCTGATTTATTCATGCAGGATGGGGCTCCCTGCCACATTGCCAAACTAGTCACTGGCTTAAGGATTGTGCAGTGGAGTTTTTCAGTCACTGGCCCAGAAATTCATTGGATTTGAATGCAATTGAAAATTTTTAGACAATCATGAAAATGAAATCACGTAAAAGGGATACTTTGTCACTAATTAAGCTGCAGGTGGACATTCATGAAATCTGGGCAAAGATGGACCCTAAATGGCTTCAGAACCTTGCTGATATTCCTGGTTGTTTCAAGAAGTGCATAAGGAGGAAAGTGAAACCTATACAGTTAAAGGTGAATACACAGTTTTCATGGTTTCATTTCATCTATCCTTGATAGCTGTGCCATAGCCACCTTGCATCAACTTCATTGGCAAGCACTGCATAGAGAAATGCATGTTTTACATACATTTTGGGAAAGCTTTGGTTTATGATCTATTATCATATCACAGGACTAAAGAAAGTTGCTGAATGATAGCAGATATAGTCTTAAAAACAGAGAGATCTGAAACTGTGAATCATGCTAATGCATCTTAACAATGTTAGTCCCTGCATCTCTTATACAAATGTTTTGTAAGGGAAAAAAGGTGGTTTTCTAACAACTTTTTGGCTTATCAGAAAGCAACAAAATGAGATAATAAGGTAGAGATCAAAATGAAGGACAAACTGGAAACACTTGACATTGGAGCATGAATCTGTTACCAGGCAAGTTTTACAGCACTGATGAGCACAACTGCAAATGACTATCTAATCTGAGGAGAAATGCTTTATAAGTCAAACCCTATATGTAAGACCAAATACAACAGTAACATCGTATTACATTACATTTATTATCACCAATGCTATTCTTATTAGCAATGGGTAGGTATGGTGCATAAAGCCTCTAAATTCACTCATAAACATCCATATGTCCAGTGTGTTAACCCTTTAATGAAAATAAAGGAATTCAAACAGAAACAGACCACTGGGTCATTTTAAAAGACAATCATGTTTCTGTTAGAGTGAATCATGATGGTCTACCTCACCTGGAAACATAAACCAAGCCCCTTCTGAAGTATTAACTGAATAAGTTGAAAAGTTTACTTCAAAAGTAAAGTTCCACCCCATGGTGGGCCACAGTTTTAGCAGGGTCCTTGGAAGAAGACACTCCTGGGGCTAATTAAGCTAGCTCTGCATGATATTCTTCTGGTACTTTATCAAAACTGATATTGGTGTCTATTTCTACCTACCACAGGAAAGATGACCAACTGGGTGGGCAGTGTATTGTCTGTCTGTTCTGGGTTGCTGGAGACTGGACCTGGGCAAGTTAATTAGAAATTGACAACACTATCAGCTATACTGTCCAGCATATTTGGGAAGACTACTTTACAGAGACCTAGCTGTTGAAGGAGGGTTCTAAACTGCTGTGTCAGTGATGGGAAGGTATCATGAATCCCAACATGATAATAATCATATCGAGATAGTTGCAGTTTCTATCACTTTCCTTGATGGGCTTTATTCAGTGTCATTATGGCACTGTAAATTACCCAACAACATATTTACTCAAACGTATCTTCATTAAATTTCATCCGGTTGGTGTTATTAGTTTCCACTTGTTCAAGGTTACACCACGAGTGAAAGTCAACTTTGGCAAGGTTGAATCTTTGGTAGTACAGTCTCCTCAATGAACGTCACTCCAAAAGAGTCTAACTTTCCCTGTTAATGGAAGTAGCACAAACTTGGATTGCAGAAGCCTTTAGAAAGGTCTTGGGTAACAATGGAACTCATACAGGATTTGGTCCTTCAGTAGTAATGAAAAAATAAATAAATAAACTACCAGGTTCACTTTTGCTCATTTGTAAATTGAATCTAAATCTTTCTACATTCTCTTCCTCAGCTTCTGATCCAATCATTTTGCTTACTCAAGTGTCATTAGCAAAGCACTAAACTATATTTTCTCTTTCTTCTCTGTCAATATCTGTTGTCATTATCATAATGAAAACAGAGACAGCACTGTTCCTTGGGGTAACTCTCACAAAAATCTTGATTGGCACAATTCATTTTGCTACTATTTTGAATTATATTGTTAGCTAAAAAAAAAATTCAATTTATCCTGCTATCTTATCCATAACATTTTCTTTTGCTTCATTCTCTAGTAAATTCTGTGGTTTACTCTGACAAATACCCTAAAAAACTCTTGAGAATTAGTCTGATCTCTCTCTTTGCAATGATGTTTTCTGTATGTTATTGTAGTGTGCAAATAATCAAGTTTGTGTACTTTTCCTGATACAAACCCAGGTTGCCCTTCATTTATGTAGCTATTCTTGATCTAATGTTCAAGTATGTGTCCTTTAATCACTCTTTCAAAGACTTATATTACAAGCAAAGTAATCTCATCTATATTACTCAGGTCTTAGCTTAGATCCTCCTCAGTGCATTGGTGTTACATGAGTTATTTTGTGAATGGCTGCTATTTTACTTTCTGACTCTGCCTCACCAATAACATCACTGGTTTTACTATTGCTGTTCTTGTCTTCTTAAGGGATACAACTCTAATTCCATCTGGTTCAAGCACTGAGTTCCCTCTAATCTGATCATTTGCTCTCCTTATGTCATCTCACAATATTTTAATACCTATGACACCAATGTTATAATGATGGTTGAATAATTCGTCTTCTAATTTCATCTTACATTCAGAGCCAAGCATCAATTCATACTGTTCTATTAACATATTATCATTTCCTGAAGGTCACTTTCAGCTTTTCTCCCAATATTTCACTTTCTAATTTCTTGTTTTTTTGCTTTGTTCATGGCAGTAACAAATTCACATTCTACCCTCTTTCCTTTCAATAGTTTAAAAGAGCTCTGTAATGGACTACTAGCTAAGTATATGTATTTTATATTGTATAAATCCATGCTGCCCTTCATTTATAAAACTGTTCTTCGGCAAATGTTCGAATATGTGTTTTTCAAGTTTCAAGTACCTTTATTACATGTTATGTCTGGCTCCACATTTGTTTCAAGAAAAGCTTAGATCCTCCTTTTCTAACTGGTGATACATATACCAATTGTACCTATCAGCTGTTTTACTTTTGATTTAGTTCTGTCTCACCAACAGCACAATTCATGTTTCTACTGTTATCTTTGTCTTTTCAAGGAAACTACCTAGTATTCTGTCAAGTCCTGGTGCTGCATTCTCTGCAACATATTTATTAATGTCAACCTCTTTAAATACAATATCTATAATGGAAGTCTAATCTTAATAATCATACATTATTCCTTCATCTTCTTTATTTTTTGTAGTGAATACTGACTTATACTGCTTATCTTTTTCACATAATTACTCTTTCCAACTCCTGCCCACTCAAACATTTTAAGTAAAATCAAGACAGAATCCAACAAATCTATGGCATCCACTCCCCAGCATCAGGTTTCCACTTGACTCTACTGCTAATGAGAGGGAAGGCTCTGACGGTAATATTGCTGGCCCTTCTCATGAACTTTTCCTCTATGTTATAACTTCCTCTTTTTCTATTCACAATACCAACGTTCATGGTCTTTCTAGTAACCTCTCCTCTGTTGAACACCATCTGTCTAGTACCTCTGCTAATATCTTACTTCTCCCTGAGACACAGGAGTCTAAAAATATTCTCACTTGTCCATTTTTCATACCAAACTATAATCTCCACTCACAGTTTATACCTGTGCACATCTCCAGGACCGTGAGTCCCCAGACTATCATGTTATATGGCTCAAGGTCTGTCTCCCAACTACCACCCTTCTTCCCTGCTTCGCCTATTACTCTCTTAATTCTACAAAAGTTATATATTTCTTTGACTATCTAAACTCCTTTCATAAGATTGTGGCATCCTCTCACCTGCAAGCCTAGGTCCTTTACCTCGGTGATTTCAACACTCCCCATAGGGAATGGTTCAATTCCTCCCATACAGATGGAGGGATTGAAGCCCTTGCATTCTCCATTCTCAATGATTTAGAGCAAATTAACTCCCACCCTACCCACATTCCTGATGGCTGTGACCACTTTCTGGATCTGTTTTTCACCTCTAATCCATCCTGTTGTAACTACACAATCTCGCCTCCAAATGATTCATCTGATCACACTATCATAAATGAATCTATTCTAACAGCACCTTCCTCTCCAGAAGCCACTTCTAAGCATAAATACTGGCAAGTTCAATAAAGCTAACTGGAAAAAATACATAATATCTTTTCTGATTTTCCTCGGGTAAATTATTCTCAATGTGTTGATGCTTCTGTCTCTGCCAAACGCATAACAGAGGTTATTCTTATGGGAATGGAAGCATTTATCCCCTCTTCCTCCAAGACGACTTCTTCATCCAGTCCATGGTTCAACCATTCCTATTCTGAAGCCATTTAGGCAGGGGATCAGGCATATCATGCCTGGAAGATCTCTCCATCCTCAGCACAAAAGCCAAAGACAAGTTAAATGATCAAGAATATCTCAGTGCACTCTCCAAACAACTTATCTACTTTACCCTAAACTACACCTCACATGCCTAATCAACCACCTTGTCAAAAGCACACACAACAAAGCTATAAACCAAAGAAAAAGAACACTCATAGCAATCATTGGCTGTCTAGCAACCACAAACATTCAACATACAAAAAAAAAAAGAAAAAGATTATCATTACAATTTCACTTCACCATATTTAGCACTCAATTCTTTGCAACAGCATCACATCCCTCCCACTTGAACCACTCTAGAACGAGCTTCCAACCCCAAAGTAAACAAAAAGCTTACTCCTGCTTCACACTTCAAATTCCTAAGCAGGCATTTGAAACTCCTGGGATTTCTAAAGAATGGGAGTTTTCAAAGGAGAAACATTCACTTCTCTTGTGAAATGAAAGAACATCATATAAGAATAAATATAAGAAAATAAGAGAGAAACTACTAGAACAGGCCTCACCTTACCCTTGGATAATCAAAAAAAGAAATAAAGTAAAAATAGCTAGAAACACTATAGAGTTTAGCACTGACATATCTCGACCATCACCAATTTGATTATACAGCGCTTTGATGCACTTAGTTCCATTTCTCATCATCAAAATAGATTTTCATCATCAAAAATTTAGCACCTGGATCGCTAGACTCCTTATCTCTACTTGGCAAATACTGTTTAACTCGATGTCATCTACAATTAGCAATCTACTGTAACATCCTTCCAACACCATGGCTGAAGGGTAAGAAAAGAACTCCTGGGTAATTGTTGTATAAGGAGGAATAAGGCATCTCACATCACCAATACAAATCATCTGAAAACTGATTGTTGTTTGTTGCAAAAATATAATTCACAGATCTATGAGAGGACCCCTTTATCAGGCAGCAAACAACAGATTTACATGAGATCCGGTCAAAAAGTAGTTGGAGTTATGTAAGAGACTAACTAAGTGTGAGTCCAAGGCAGCAATCATCGAGGATTTCAACAACTGCATGAAAAATATTCATAACATCACCCAGCAGCAAAAGAAGATCGAGGCATTTAGTAGTGCTTAATTGTTCACAAACATTAGTATTTCCTTTATGTAAAATATTGCAATTAGGTAAAATATTCTAAAATGTGTGTGGTGTAGAGGGTGTGCCAAAACTTCAGTTAGGGAGAGTTCCAAATGGAGTATGCTACATTCCAGTGCTTGACCATGAAGCTACTGCACACATCCCATTTTTCTCTGTATGTTTATTGGTTTGCTACATACGATTTCTCTTTGTGCAGGGTCTCTGCAGAACGTAACCCTTTGGGAACTCCCTCAAGGGAATGGCCACAGCAAAAGAATCTCCACTCCTGGTGAACTTCAGTGCTGCTTCTAAACCTTTAGTGTCTCACCCTTAAGAGGCCAATGGTAAAAGACAACTCTAGGGCAGTGTTTCCATAGGCTCCTACCTAATGTTCCTACTAACTGCTTCTACGTAATGTGTCAACCTGAAGTTCCAACCTACTACTTCTCCTTAATGCTCCCACCTAATAATCCTACCGACCACTTTTACCTAATCTTCTTCCTAATGCTCCTGCCTTATGTTCTTAGATTACTATTTCTATCTATTGCTCCTAACATTATGAAAAAACGGAAGGGCTAGCGCAATGCACTCACCTCAGGGAAATCTGGAGTTATAGAAAATGAGTTGTGTGAGTTAAGTGTTGGCAAGTTTTATGTGTGACAAGGAGAGATTGTAAGAGGTCAGAATGTTGTAAGAGGTCAGAATGCCAGCAGTCCATATATGGGTAAGGCAGAAAGAAAAGACAGTTACCAGGGTCAGAGGAGGGCAACTTTGCAACCACTGAAGTGCTGGCTAACTATTCAACTATCACTAACCCCCCGATACCTAGGTGGATAGAATAACACTGATCATATATGTTCCTACATTTACAAAAAAAACAAAAATATATTTCTTTATCCAGAATGGCTGACTCCCAAAGCATTTTGGATAACATAGGTTTAACAGTATTAGACAACCATTCCTCAAATATCTTGCATTCAACACACATGGATATACAAACATCACCACACTTCTTGAGCTGTGATTCTGCCTAGTGAACCAGGTTATCTTCCTAAGCACCGTGGAAGGGAGTACTGGGATAGAAAATATGTACTTATTCAATCAACTGGTAAACTTTAACTCTGGAATTCTCAGCTGCTAAGCTTTGCACATGTCAATATAGGATAATCCAAGGGTCTCTTGATAACACTTCTTTCCTTCTTTGAATTGTTTCTAAAAAATAACAACCTTTTCTCCTCTGAATTGTAATCATTTGTGTCATTTCAATTACTGCTTAATTACTTAATTTCTTCCATGGAAGGAGAAAGAGACCGACTGACAAACAGAAGTTAACTAAAGCCCCTACCTATATATAACTCTACAGATAAATATACTTCAAAGATAGTTTCAATGAAATTTTGGGTAGTCTTATCCTTTATCAGAGACTATCAAGATGTCTTAAAAATATAAAACAAATTCACAACCCTTACCATATGTACATATGACTTTGCTGGCCTCTCGAAAAAGCAGGATACCATTAGGCGATGAGACATCAAACTGGAGCCTCTGAGATCTGTTTTGTACTAACTCAGCAAAGAGTTTGAGTACTGGGGTAGTAATTTGAGGGTCATGACTCCAAATCTCCACACCTCTAACCAAAACACCTGTATATGTAGGATATCTAAAGAAAATTGTCAAGGAAAGATTCATATAAACATGATGAATATATACAAGTTGCTTGCAAATTTTCATTACCGCTTTGCAAATTTCTATCAACAAAACTTACATTTCTACAAATAAAACAATAAAAATAAAGATGGTAGAATCCTCTTCAAATATTTCATTGGGACAAACACTTCATTCCAAATTTCTTAAAAACTAATGCAAATTACTGTTACATTGAACATTTATGTTTCAAAAGGAATTTAAAACTAAATACTACAATAGTACTGCTGAAAAGCTACACGCATTCTAAAATGCCACTCCCAAAACTAAAAAATGTTTTATCTTGTGTTACAAGGAAACCTCTATATTTAAGCAATTAATGCAATTTTTCTACAAGGAACTGATGAATAAAATGGTTGATTACTGAATGTAAGAGGAAGATACTGAAATTAAAGGCAAATAAATTCAATTCACTGTTTCAAAGGAAAGGGAGATCACATTAAAACATCAGTATGCATGGAGAAAATCTAAAAATTGTGAGTGGACTTAGATATTTAGGAGTAAGGTTAAAGAACAAAGCTAGCTGAAAAGCTAAAATTGTGAGCAAAGTTAGGCAAGGGAGAAAAACTAGAGGTGAACTGAAAGCTGGGTGAATGGAAAAAATTAAATATAGAGAGTATAAGAAGTATGGATGGAGAACTTATCCTGTTTCTGATGTTTATATAGGTGAAACCACATAAAAAAGTAATACTAACAGAGAGGAGTAATTTGCACAATTAAACTGGAAGAATGACGATGTAAGATGTATGTGTCATGTGAAGATATAATTATAAAAGGCCATGGATGGAAGTCTTTCAGGATGGTATGGCCTTGAAGAACATATGCCAGATGATAGACTGGTCAAAAAGATACACAGTACCATATTACACTGGTCAAAAAGATACCTGCTACAGAACTACAGTCAGTGGTACAAAGAGGAGAGGTAGACAGCAAAAATAATGGACAAATGCAGGTAGATAAAATGTCAGATGAATGATGTAAGATCAAATGAAACAGAAGCATAATGCATATGGACAGTTTCATTTGATAAATCAACTTAGAATGCACAATGAAAAAGTAAGTGGCACATTTACTTATATTTTCTTTTTATTAGCTGAAATGGTATGGGCAAATGAATGTTTGAATTAAGGTCACTTCATTAACCTGAAGCAAGAAACGGCGATCAAGTATAATAATAATAAGAATAATAATAATAATAAAAAAAAAGACGAAGACCAATCCACTCATATACCCACATATATACATACATGCACATATATGCACAATACATACATACTGGTGGCTGATTCAAGTGAGAAACTGCAGAAGTTGGTGACTAAGTTTCGAAAAGTGTGTGAAAGGAGAAAGCTGAGAGTAAATGTGAATAAGAGCTAGGTTCTTAGGTTCAGCAGGGTTGAGGGATGAGTCAGTTGGGGAGTGAGTTTGAATGGGGAAAAATTGAAGGAATATGTGGTGGCAAATGGTTTGATTGAGTAAAAAATGTAAGGGTAAGTGAGATGTATGGTAATAATAAGAGTGTGGTTGAGAGAGAAGAAGAACTCCCTATCCACATCCAGGTCCTAAAGACCTTTCCATGGTTTACCCAAGATATTTCACATCCCTAGGTTAGTCCATTGACAACACATTGACCCCAGTATACCACATCGTTCTATTTCACTATTTCGTGAACACTTTGCACCCTCCTGCATGTTCAGGCCCCAACTGCTCAAAACCCCTTTCACTCCATCCTTCCTCCACCAATTTGGTCTCCTGCTTCTCCTTGGTCCCTATCCCTCTGACACATATTCCTCTTTGTCAACTTTTCCTCTTTCATTCGTTCCATATGTCCAAACCATTTTAACACACCTTATTCTGCTCTCTCAGCCACAATCTATTTATTACTATACATCTCTCTTACCCTTACATTACTTACTCGATCAAACCATCTCACACCATATATTGTTCTTAACATTTCATTTCCAACACATCCAACCTCCTCTGTACAACTCTATCTATAGCCCATGCCTCGCAACCATATAATCCATATAATATTGTTGGAACTACTATTCCGTCAAACATATCAATTTTTGCTCTCCGAGATAATGCTCTCTCTTTCCATACATTCTTCATCACTCCCAGATCCATTGCCACCTCCCCACCCTATGACTCACTTCTGCTTCCATGGTTCCATTCGCTGCCAAGTCCACTCCCACATATCGAAAACACTTCACTTCCTCCAATTTTCCCCATTCAAACTCACTCCCCAACTAACTCGTCCCTCAACCCTGTTGAACCTAATAACCCTGATTTTATTCACATTACTCTCAGCTTTCTCCTTTCACACACTTTTCCAAACTCAGTCATCAACTTCTGCAGTTTTTCACTGTGAACCAGTCCCTCTCTTCTTTTCCTACTCATACACATGCTTTACACCCTTCATAAAAACTTCTCACTGCTTCCAGCAGTTTACATCCCACACCATATATTCATAAAACCTTAAAAAAAGCCTCTCTGTCAACCCTATCGTATGCCTTCTCCAGATCCATAAATGCTACATATAAATGTATCTGTTTATCTAAGTATTTCTCACATACATTTTTCAAAGCAAACACTTGATCCACGCATCCTCTACCACTTCTAAAAC
>JAYMFT010146702.1:0-12709 GCA_038088735.1 Panulirus argus
GGGGGGAGGGGTTCTTCTTAACCCCCGGAACTTAATATGGCTTCCTCTCTCTCTCTCTCTCTCTCTCTCTCTCTCTCTCTCTCTCTCTCTCTCTCTCTCTCTCTCTCTCTCAGAGGGAATAGGATGGATGGATGGATGAAGAAGGGAATGGTTTAAGGCGATGCCCGCAGACTTGACACACACACACACACACACACACACACACACACACACACACAGAACAGAGAGAGAGAGAGAGAGAGAGAGAGCCAGAGTGAGCAGGAATCTTCCCACAGGACGGTACAAATGTAATTGACCGGTTGGTAACTGGGTCTGCCCATAGTGTAGAGGAACACGGACGACAGCGCTCCACGACGCCGTCTGGTGGGGAGGTTTACTGGTGGAGAAACCACCGAACCGAGGGCTGCCTTGGGGGGGGGGGGAGAGTAACCAGTTGCCTTTGACATTCCAGACGTCGGGTACGACTTCCGGAGGATCTCCCTGCCAGAGAACACCGAGCTCACGATATAACGTAACGCATACTCAGATGACGCAGGAACTACCTGACGTGGGGGGCGGGGGGGGGATATCTGACGGAGGAACCGTCTGACGGAGGAGCCACCTTGAAGTTGTCACTTTTAAGTACGGCCACGCGATGCAAGAGGTGCCACTTTGTGACGGAGGAACTAACATAACCTCCGGCAGAAGGCTGAGTAGAAGCGCCCTACGTAGGGCCGAGGCGGTGGTGGAGGCGGCTGCTGCGGAAACCGTACAGACGTGACGGGAATGGCACCCAGAGGCCCCTCAGGGAGGAAGTATATATCATCAGTGTAGAAAGAGTCTTTTGATGGGTGTTGGCGGGAGGGAGGGACGCCCCTTTTACAGTTTGATCACTTCCTCATGTTCCTGTCTGCACGTCTAGTAACGTCACGTCAGATACCCTCTGTTTCAAGTCATTTAAGTACGAGCCACGACTCTCTGCTAACAAATAGCGTTGTTCAGGGGATTTAGTCTTTTCAACCGTGCCGTTGGATAGGGGGTTTAGGTCTGTTAACCGGGAAAAGTGTATTTACTCGCATTGTTGTGTCTATTAAAGAGCGTTGTTACGGGGAAAAAGAACGTCTCACGCGGCGTTTGCGCTGTCGTCCGTGCTAAGGAAACGGTAAATATACGTGCGTTCTGTTTTATCCCTCTCGGGCAGAAACCCCTCTACCTGTCGGAAGTTTCTTTTTTTTTTTTACGGTGACTCGGGCAAAACATACCCTGGGCTTAGCCGTCTCGGGAGTGAGGAGAAAAGAAAATAGGGTTGGAAAAAGAATGAAGAGAGTAGGGGACTCTTCAGGTGTATTGTTGACTCGACTCTTTCAAGGTGAAAGGTTATATACAGGAGGAAAGGTGAGGGGAAGCAGTAGGAAGAATTCCACAGCTTTGCTGTTCGTGGAGAGGTTGAGATATTGTAACGGCCAAATCCTCGCGTTCTGTGTGTGACTAGGGAAACGTCCATGTTTTGAATGAGGTTATTTATATATGATCATTTTGCTTCGTAACGTGCAGAACGACTTGTGGAATTCGCTTGAATGTTTATTTGCCACAGTCGAATGGGCTTAAAGAATGTTGCTCATGTCTTGCCTCCGTCTTTTAACGTGTTAGAAATGCTAATTTCCAACGTTATCACACAATAGTAAACACAGAATAACTTTTGCATATTTGCCAGACCCTGAGTAAATACCTCCTCATTATTATGCATTGCTGTGAAAATGCAGAACTTTATATCGGTGTTTGTTATTTTTGTCCTTTTATCATTCGGTGATCGAATATTATTCTCTCATATCTCATATAGATAGTTTTCCTGGATTACTAGTAAACTGTCACTTCTATTTACGCATTTGATGAAGCTTATAATTTCATCTTTTTTAACTCTTGTCTTTATCTATATTACAGGTAAGTACCAGGGGAGATGGACGGACCGCCAGCTCCGGCAAGGTAAGTACCCAGTTCAGATTTGTTCTTGTGCCTGTGCCTTCTTCAGCCGTCGCTCCCCAGGAGAGAAGGTGAGTACTCTTAAGTGAGGTAAGTACAGGAAGAGAACTTCCTTGGTGAGTCAGTGGGGCAGTAGGTCTCTTAAGTGAGAGACTCGCTGGGTAGGAAAGTAAGAAGGAAAGCCAGTTAAGTATAATTTGCTATAGTTTCGGACGCCTTCTGCCCTGCCCACAGCTATTGTGGGTAATGAGTGGAGCTGAGTGAGACAAATCAGTGTTTGCTGTACATTAGCGATGCTGTGAGTCGGCACGTGCTCTACTCATCAGCACAGTGGGTGAGGGAGTGATTACCTAACTCACGTGAGTAAGCCAGCAGGGCCTTGATGGTATCAAGCAGACGATACAGCGGCTACGATCGGAAAACCCCGTCAAGCTCCGACGCCAGCCGGACGGACGAGTCGTCGAGCACTAGAGGTCTGTTGAGCGAGTGAGAGCTGATATCTGACCTCACCATGCAAGTGAGACAAGAGAGACTCGTCCTCACACATGAGGGATAACGAACGCCAGCGTCACAGAACTGTTATGCGCCTGAGAACGCGCTCATGCCGAGGGAATGGGAGATTGTGTCTGCAAATTTGACTGGACGAGTGAGCCAGTTGGTACTAATCTCACTGGACGTGTGAGTCAGTTGCTAGTACTAATCTCACTGGACGTGTGAGTCAGTTGCTAGTACTAATCTCACTGGACGTGTTTAGCCAGATAGTACTAATCTCACTGGACGTGTGAGTCAGTTAGTACTAATCTCACTGGACGTGTTTAGCCAGATAGTAATAATCTCACTGGACGTGTGAGTCAGTTAGTACTAATCTCACTGGACGTGTGAGTCAGTTGTTAGTACTAATCTCACTGGACGTGTGAGTCAGTCAGTACTGATCTCACTGGACGTGTTTAGCTAGATAGCACTAATCTCACTGGACGTGTGAGTCAGTCAGTACTAATCTCACTGGACGAGAGAGCCAGTTAGTACTAATCTCACCAGATGAGCGAGCCAGTTATTATTGATCTCACCGAAGTGATCCAGTTAGTATCTTGCGGGACCAGTTCGGTGTCGTCAGTGACAGGGTCGAAGAAATAAGAATCGTAACAGTTACCTGGCTGTGAGGAGCGTATTTTGTGCTTGTGCTCAGGATGTGTCCGATGGCGGTCTGGTTGGCTGGCTAGCTAACTTGGCTGACTGGCGGATTGGCTGACCCAGTGGCTTCATGTTTCGTGGCTGTTGGTATGCCCGAAGCTCAGCTGACAACCAACCGAGTGCTCAGGCTCGTTGGCTGTAGGATGGCTGGTTTCTGGATGGCTGGCTGGCTGGCTGGCTGGCTCGCACAGCCTCTGCCAGGCGCCCCCCGCCTCTATTTTTTCGCACCGCCGTAATCTCCCTTCCTCTTATTAAACCATACTTCTTCTGCGCCTTTTTAACGCCCGTGTTGGTATTCCGGAAACGTTCCCAGGTAGTCTGAAGACGTTATCAGTATTCTGGAGACGTTTCCTCTATTCTATAAACGCTCTTGGATATTCTAGAAGCGTTTAGTTGTACTCTAGATCGGCTCCCGGTAACTAGAAAAGTTCTTGACGTTCTTCAAAGGTTATCTTAGTATTCTAGAAACGTCCAGTTGCAGTTCCCTTGTGCCGTGGCGTTGCGTGGAGTGGCGTGGTGAAAGCGTGGAAGGGTTGTACTGGGGACGACTCTTGACGTCAGTTATTTAATGTCGTAGTGATATATTTTCTTTTTTAATGCTGTATCTGGATCCGTTATTGTCTCACGATGAGAGAGACACGCAGCGAGAGACTTGTTAGTGAAGGTTGATCTCTCACCTTTCTCTCGGTCTCTCCATCTCTCCTATAGACAATACTCCAGTTTCTGCCTCTGCAACAATCACAGATTACACAGTAGTTAACGACTTCGCCTTGAGGCGAGACGGGAAGATGGTTTTTTTTTTTCCCATTGTTATAATCTCTCCCTTCCCGGATTACATCTCTGGGGCTTTTGAGTCGGCAAAGGTCGTGGGCTGTGGAGCCTGGGCCCCGGAGTTGTGGTTGTTGGTGGAAATTATGGTGATGGCCGGAGGTTGTTGAGGATTAGGATGGAATGGCAGGCAGGGACAGTAGTGAGGGAGGGGGTCGTGTGTTAAGTGTTGTGAGGGAGAGATAAGAGAGGGGTTGTTAAGGAAAGGCTTTAGGGAGGTGAAGTTGTTGGCTTGGGTTATAGAGGGAGAGTTTGTGGGAAGGGTTGTGGTGAGTGAGATACCTGCGTGGGTAATGGGTGGGGAGGAAATACCTGGATGGGTGTTGATACTGACACAAAACCATTATAACCTCAGTAATCATTTTGCTCAGGCTCAGGCAACATGAGCCCGAAAGGCCCGCACAATAAGCCAGCTGCTGGGAGGAGCAAGACTGAAAATTGAATTGGCTGTGGAGGCCAGGCCCTGGGCTGTAGGGTGTGGGCAAGAGTTGTGGAGGGTAAGCTCGTGGAGTGGGTGGCTGTAGGTAGGTGAAGGATTCGGGTAAGGCGCTGCGGTATTGAGGTAGGATAAAGGCAAGAGATGACGGACGACGTGTGGGCAAGGAGGTTCGTTAAGGTTCGTGGGCGAGTGGCGAGGGCCGATCAGGGGTCTGTGTAGTGGTCAGGGGGTCTGCAGCAGCTGGACGCACTCAGGCGGGCACTCCCCGCCGGACCACGGGCGTATCGCGAGCGCTCCTCGACCGGACTTGTTAATCCCCGGCGACGTATCGCCAGCTAACAGCGTGTCGTGAGGTGAGGTCAGTGCGCAGGAATTAGAAAAATACTCGAATATGCCGAAGTATGGACACACATCGTCACAGATAGTACTTCCAGCGAGGAGGCGAAAGGTCCCTGAGCAGTTTGACAGGTGGGGTGTTAAACTAGTATGTTTGGTGCACGCTGGACCACAGAAGCGAGGTGTCCCCCACGTCGGAGGAATTATGTACCGAAAGGAATTCAAGCCAAGGCGAGGTAGTACATTTGCAGGACCCTGGGGACTGACACTGAAGGCAGCAGGAGAGACACCTTTACTGCGTTGTGTGCATAATGGCGGAGGTGGAGTTTGAGGTAGGGAGGATCGTGTGGATGTGTGGTGTTGGTGAGGTCGACAGGTGGGCAGCACAAGAAAGCCAGTGTGTGGTGGGAGTGAACGTCGGTGACGGAGCAACCGGCCGGAGGGACAGGTAGTGGGACGACCAGCCATAGGGGCAGGTGGTAGATCGACCCGTCAGAGGGGGAGGAGGTAATGAAACGCGGGTGGCGTTGTCCGTACACTCCGCGAGCCAGGGGCTATTCTCTTCCAGTGCTGTGCGGGACGTGTTGACCCCTCAGCAGGACAGTACGTACGACCCTTATCCATGACGGTAAAACCCTTAGATGAGGGCGTAGCCTCTGACCTTACCCTTAAAGGTCAGGTTAAAGGTCAGGCCATGATACGCAAGTGTCATGTTGCCGTGTTTAATGAGCAAGAATTATGTAGGAAATCTGAGTTTTTTTTTTCCCCCCCGTTTTACTGACCATTAAATGCTTATGTATTATCCAGCACCACTCCAGCTCTTGGTTATGTAAATTCCCCTCAGCGGTTACCCAGCCGTCACTCCAGGAGAACCATTAAGCCACAAGTTCCTCCACCAAAGTACGTTTCTCGAGTACTCCCAGCGTGACCTCTACAGCTGGAAAGAAGAACTTTGCCTGAGGAGGAGGGGGGGGGGCAGCGGCGGCGGCAGCTGTACTAAATGAGCAGCAGCAGCAGGAGGAGGAGGAGGTAGCTGGGGCCCTTGGGGAGCGGGGTTCAGTCCAGATATAGCGCTCGACTGGAGAGGAGGAATTCAGAAAAATTCCCCTAAACGCTCGGAGTCGTATGTCCTTTTGCAAGCGACTGGGAATTCCTTTTCGCAAAGAATTTATGAGGAGCATTTTTGTTTGCTTTGTAGCCACGAGGACGTGCGTGCCCGGAACCGAAAAGGGCCATGCCATGAAATTAAAGAACCTCGTACTTATAAAAGGACGCCAAGAGGAACCTTTGTGGTACGAGAGTAATGGATAAATGGAATAAAGTGCATGGTGAATATAGTAATTGTGGACAGCACACATTTGAGCTGAGGGTGTTGCCCGTTGGTGGTGGTAGAGATGGTTCACGGGATGGGGACCCCAACACGAGTGTAGAACTCCCTCCCTCTCCCGTACTATACAAGTAGGTAATTCCACACACACACACACACACACACACACGCACGCACACACGTCACATGGTGATGGGTATGACTCACTCTGAGTAAGTCGGTCATTCCTGTTACAAATTGCCTCTGGTGAGGATTTTCCCTGGCGACTAAGAAGCGGTGGGGAAGCCCCCCCTCCTCTTAACCCACTCCCCAACCCCATTGTGGCCGGCCCTTGGTGGTGGCTGAACAGAAAAAAAAAAACTAAGATTGAGACTTATCGCAGAACATTCTGGAATCTAGGGTCTTCCACCCACCTAAGAAGGTCTTAGACCCACTGTAGATCTCTTAGACCCACCTAGACCCACTGCAGATGTCTTAGACCCACCTAAGAAGGCTTTAGACTCGCTTGACATAGCCTTCAAAGCAGCCAAGGAGAGCCAGTCCCTGGGCGAGTAATGCGTTGTACACGACCTTACGTTTTCTCTAAGAAATCCTCTGTTCACGGAGCCGGTTGCTCTTAGACGGATAGACAGACTTACAGACTCGTGGCCAACAGACACGCACAGACGGCATTACAGACACGTGGGCGACTTAACAGCCGGAAAGACAGACACTCCAGCAGACACCCGGGCGACATCATTGTTAACCGCATTAGGAATATTTAGGACAAAGACTTTATAAGAGTGAATGATAATAATAATAATAATAATAATAATTATTATTATTATTATTATTATTATTATTATTATTATTATTATTATTATTATTATTGCTGGCATGTCAGCATCGTTATTATCTGTTGCTAGGCACGCAGGTTTTATAGACTGTAAAGTTTGATGTTATACTTTCCTGGAAAGTTTGAGATAAAGTCTCTTGAAGTGAGAGACGTTCCGCCGCCGTCTCGTACACGAGTGATTGATTGGTAGTCGGTCGTTCTTGTAGGTCTCGTTCCCTCTGGAAGCTTCCTCCTGCCCGTGTTTGAATTTTCTGAGATAACGGTCGACCGAAGAACTTTTATATGAATGTCTCCCGTCTCTTGTACGTGTTATTGCAGGTGTCTCTCGGCCGTGTTAGCGGATTTCTCACAGTACTTACTCATACGTGAATCTTTTACTAATCATGTCTGAATGGATGTTTGTCATTACTTGAGTGTAAACGGATGTCTCATTGCTTTCTTGTAAACGGATCTCAATACTTGTATGTAAACAGTTGCCTGTGTGCTGATGGACACATTTGTAAAAAGATACGTGGAAAAGTCTCCGTTGGAGTCAACAGTCAGTCGCAGGGGGAGTCGATAAGGCTCTTTGTCACGTATGAAAGCGAGGCAAATTATCCTTGTGGTAATTGCAACCTTGGGGAATGGAAATGTGCGGGCTGGCAACCCCGGGTGACGGGTCGGGTATTGTGCGATTGTGGAGGGGAGGGGAGATGAGGGGGGAGAAGGGGGGGGACACCCCAACACCCCCCTCCCTCTCTCTCTCTCTCTCTCTCGCTCGCTCCATGACCATCCACTCCTCTTCTTCCTCTTCTTTTGACCGCCACTGTTGCTTTTCCTCGTTTCTTGCGGGCCTTCCCTTCCTCTCTTTAGAGACAACGGTGTCTCTGTCTCTCCGCGCCTCCACTACCGCCAGCATCCTCCATACCACACATTTCACCACTCACCATCCCCCACCCTCACCATGTATATATATATATATATCCCCTCCCCCTCCCCACCACCTCCTTCTAGTAAGGTCAAGACGAGGGTCTGGGGTTCAGAGGAAAGTGTTACGTCAGAGGAAAGTGTTACGTCTTAACAGATGTTCTTAATGTCTGCCCTTGTTGTCTTGGTACTTACCTACCTACCGTCTTGCCACACTTGCGGTGCTGTTGGAGTTGTGCCGCATTGTGGTAGACCTGTGTTGTTGTTGTGGGAGATCAACAGTTTTGTGGTAGACCAGTAGGGAGACTGTAGTATTATAGTACTTATGTTAATACGAGGAGCTCGCGTTAGTAGGAGGACAGTAGCATTGTGATATTTACGTTTGCGCGAGTTGATCGTGTTAATAGTAAGACACAGGAGTATTATAGTACTTTCGTTAGTACGAGGAGCCTCTGTTAGTAGGAGGGTGCACTCAGTTATGAGGGCTTGTGGTTGTATTAACCGTTTCCTTTGTTGCGCGTGTTTGGGGGGGTCGGGAATATCGACCTCCTGTAAGGGGTCGTTAAGCCCTCGAGCACGACAATACGACCCACACGTTCGTGATGACCCGCCCTTCTAACCTGACCGCTGAGTGTTGGGTCAGGGTGCCTGGACATTGTGTGTGTGTGTGTGTGTGTTAAGAAGGGTCGTACTTTCGAGGTCAGGGGTCGTACCGTCGTGCTCAGTGGGTCGCACTGTCGTTCTCGAGGGGTCGTACCGCCGTGCCAGCGAGCGAGGCCGAACCAGAAATATCAAAGCGTTCTCTCAACAGCGTTTCTTTCTCTGCAGTCTTATTTATTCAACGTGAAACTCGTATTGTGTGTAAGCTTTTCAGACCTTGCGTAAAGAGAGTGAAGACGAGAGCACTCAATAAGCATTTGAATAATTAAAACGAATTAATAAGACGACTCATTAAGGAAATAACGTTGAAGAGAAATAACTTGAATAATTATATATAGTTACTGGGAGGAAAGGACTGTTGTCTTTTTTTTTCTTTCTTTCTTTTTTTTTTTACGAGTTATGCCTAGCGTCAGAACTTGTGGTTGTGTACTTTAGAAAACCGGCTGTGGGTAGGCCTAGCCCACCAACACCACAGTAAACACTTCCAGGTCATTGTTAGGCCTCAGTGTAAGGGCCAGACTCATTGTTCAGTTCTTCATTGTAATCCTCAAACTTCATTGTTAGTCTTCATTAATACGCTAGTTATTGTTCCTTCCTCCTCGAGCTGTGAGGTCATCAGTCGTTCTTGGGGGTTCTTGTGGCTCCCTGCTTCATTGTTAATGCTTCCTATGGCTTCTCTGTGTCATTGTAATGGTGCCCGTGGAACTGTGTGTCATTGTATCGTCCAGGCTGCCATAAAGCGTTGTTTTGAGGCAATCTGGAACTCGGGTGCCTCAGTTTGAAGCTATCACGTGTGTGTCGTAAAAGGATTGAAAATACATTTGTGACCGTGTTCGTATCCATAGATTTATTGATGTATTTTTATTTTTTTAAATCTACTAGAGCGACGTACAGCATTGTAATGTGCGCGTCCGTCGTGGAGACTGTAATATCTGTAGCTTGTCGAACGGTCCTCAGGTCGACAGATACAATTGCACCTCGAACATACGGAGTTGCACAGACAGAGGTGGTAACGGACGTACCATACAGACCACCGCGATGGTCAGTCACGGGGCGTTACTGGTGGCGGCAGCAGCAGCCGGCCCCTCTCGCTGTGGTCTCGCCGGAACGAGACTAATGGGTAAAAATCCCACGAGTCCACTTGACAGTCAGCCAAGACGACACTCCCACACACCGTACAGTCGCCAGTGTAAAATGGGTGATATCTCTTGTGTCCGGTTGACAGTCGGCCGAGACTGGCGTGGGTGTGAGGACGACTGGCCCTTGAAGCATCGATCTTGTTATGCAAGAACTGTATTATACACCTCGAGATGTCGTGGGGGGGCCGCATCTTTTTGCCCGTGTGGAGAGCAGTCCCCCATAATGCCAAGACCTGACCATGAATTGTATGAAAATGTGTGGGGATTTTTTTTTTGCTTTGCTTGTATACAGACTTCATCGTAAATTCTGCGCATACATATGAATGTTTGTCTGTATCTGCATGTCGCATTAGTAATAGTTTAGACAGTAAATGATTTTGTTGTTTATATTTCCTAAACTGAGCACGACGGTGTGTCCCAGTGTTACGATGACCTGGAGTTTCACCATATATTTAAGGGTCAAGTGGAAGGTCAGGTCATGCACGAGAGTCGTACCGTTGTGCTTAAAAGGTTTAACTAAAGGTTTCTTCCGCAGATGAAAAATTTATCTTAACTACATAACTACGTAGGTATGTTGTCTTTACTGTCGTGCCATGCCCACTGTAGTATGTCCTGTAAGGACTCGGTCTATATCGGATCATTTATTAAACGGTACTTTATGTAGTAGCTCTCATTCTGTACTCCATGTACGATAGACGAGTGTTGACGGGACAATGAACGGCTCTCAGAATCCCCAAGTTGCACGGCGTGCGTGAGAGTGAACGCTGCTGAACATCTATACAGCGGATGATACGAGAACAAGTCTTGCCTCTCAGGAGGCATGTTTTGATGTGTGTAATGCCTTCAACCAGACGCTTTGGACTGTGGCTGGGAAAGGCGTCCATTTTGTGTGCCTGTGTGTGTGTGTGTGTGTGTGTGTTCCGTCTGCCTAGTACCACCTGAATACCATCTAACGTACACATAACCTGATTGCCATCTGTCCTGAGTGTGCCGTGTAACCTCCATCACTTCAATACCATTCCTCCCTCATACAAGCTGACTTCCATGTATGCCTTATATCACTCATCCTTACACCAGCTGCTTACCATATATCCAGATGACACGTACCTGCCTTATACGCCCAAATCCATCTACCCTCTGCCCATACATACCATCAGATCACCATCTTCCGCGTCAGCCACCTGCCCAAATGCCACCTGAACACCTGCTCTCTCTCGTGTACGACCTTAGCCCGGGGTCCGGTGAAGCAGTCTGTTCCGCCCCCGTCGTGTGTGTGATGTATGATAGCATGTATATGATCCCGTGCATGAGGCAGGCATCAGCCAGCGTTCCCCCCCCCTCCCCTCCCCACCCCTTCCCCCCCCCCACGTATACGCCAGGGGGGGAGGGGAGGGGGGACGCTCCCGTATACCCCCTGACCCACGTATTTTCCCGGGTCGTTTTGTAAAGCTGCGTACATTAGATTTGTCGGGCGCGCGCGCGCGCGCGTGTGTGTGTGTGTGTGTGTGTGTGTGTGTGTGTGTGTGTGTGTTATGTATGGCGTGCTCAGCTGTAGGGGGGTGGGGGAGCATACATTAGCGCGTCTGCTGTAGGGATGATGAGAAAGTGTGTATTTAGGCTCACGTATTATATGTATGTATGCATGTATGCGAGGGTATTCGTGTGCGTGGTCGCATTACTCTGTACACCTTAGATGGTCTTGTGCGTTACACCCCGAGCGTAAGGTCTCGTCCTGAAACGAGAGAGAGAGAGAGAGAGAGAGGCATCCTGCCCAGCCTTAGTGTAAGACGTGTGTGTGTGTGTGTGTGTGTGCGTGTGTGCGTGTGCGTGTGCTCCTGGCTGTAAGTGAGTATACATGTGTGAAGAGAGCGGCGGGCGGGCGTGTCCAAGGCAGGCGTGCTGCTGCTGCTGCTGCTGCTCCAGCCGCCGCCCGGCCCGCCTCCCGCCACGCAACATACGCCGATCCTGCGCCGCTTCCACTTCCCCTCCTCACCCCCGCCCCAACCCGTCGTGTCTCGCTCTCTTTCCTCTTCTTTAAAGGCCTTTTCACCCCCCTCCGTTCCCTTACTACTCTCGTTTATTGTTATGCTTAATATATTGTTAAATGTGTTGTATCAGATCAGGCACGGGGAGTGGGAGGTTTGATAATGGAGTGCTGGTGGCCTGGAAGACTGGAAACAGAAAACGGGAGTTTCAACTTCGACCCGCGGCCGGAGTTGCCAGATGGAGCCCGGGAGATGATCCCACATCAGCCCTACGGAACTCAATATTGAGCCACTATGGGCTCTGGATGAGGGGCTGGTGTCTCTATAATAATGCAGGGGTATTTCCCGTCCCCGCGACGGGGCTGGAATAGGTCTGGAACCCCGATTATGGGGAGGGGGGAAAAACAGATTGATCGTGCACACCTCGCAAGAGGGGGGGGAGGGGGAGCTGTGCGAGCGAGCGAGCGCTGGACGGCGCGAATGGCAGGAGAATTTTGGGGGGCGGCGAGGGAGGGGCTGATTCCCGATGGCCCGGCTGTTCCTGGTGCCGAGCTGCTCACCATGCCAGTCGGTGGCGTACGCTGCCCGTGGTGAGGTGTACCCGCGCGATACTCGGACTCTTGAACCGCCGTCTGCTCGAGAGACGCCACTATCTCCTTGAAAGGGTACGTGAGCCTAGGCTCTAGGCTGGGCTCCCCGCCTCCGTCGTCGCCCAAACCCCCCTTTGCCACCGCGCCTTCGGCAGGATGATATCTGCAGCCTCTACAGTGTGAAAACTCACGGATGTGTTGTGATGTGCCTGCGGGTGATACCGCTCTTCACCGCGATTTTCTGGTGCTGTTTTGTAAACTGGGTCCCTTCCCTCCACCCCCCCCAGACAGGGCACAGAGACCTGGAACCTGCTGGAGATCACTGTCTCGAAAAGCTCATGTTGAAATTCCTGGGGCGAGTTATGTTATATACTTTCGGCCCTAATGGAAAAAGGTACATTCGCTTAATGAACTGGAACACGTTCTTAAGCTCCAAAAAGATTAAGAATATATATATATATATATATATATATATATATATATATATATATTTCTTCCTGGCTTAACCAGAAAA
>JAYMFT010146723.1:0-12708 GCA_038088735.1 Panulirus argus
TATATATATATACATATGGCGTTCCTATTCTCAAACATTATTCCTACCTGTCCCACTTTCTCATCCTAGTCAAATCATCACTATTTCACTCATCCTATCCTGAGCGTTCGAGGAGAATGAGCGGTCCTCTCTTGGCTCATTCAATTGTTCCAACTTTTAGAAACTGAAAATACAAACCTCCTAAACTACTTATCTAAAATAGCAGTCTTAGCGGTTACGTTACGATGGGGTTACTTAATATTTGGCTAAATAAGAACTTCATTTACTCAGATTATGTATTCATTATGAATGTCATATGAAAGGTAAGTCTAATCTGTCAACCTGAAATAAAAATTATGAAATACAGAAAGCATATCCATTTACTAAATTATCTAGAAAATGCATCAGAAATTTTAGATAGAAGTCTTCTAAATTTTACCATACTAGCATGAGTAATTTCAGGTAAGATAATGTAATATATCTTAACTCAAGAAATCCGTTTATAGAAATTTGAAAAAAAAAAGATAATTTAAAGTAGGAAATGGCAGTGAATTAAAATCATCATTGGCAAAAAACATCATTGTTCAACAAAGACCTGTTTTCGAGAAGACTTGAGTCATCATGATTGCTAAGAAGGCATCTGTCGCCACCATAACGTAGCTGTCTTGCCTCAATAACGTGTTGACGCTTATTACCATCTCGGAAGGCTTTTGGAGTACAATGCGACCATCCGCCTCTGCCTCGCTCATCTCTCTGGATATAGTAGACTGAGCCGACTTGCAAAAAGTAGAATATATATATATCAACTGATAGTTTTTCCATTATACAACGTTAGCGCCCTTGCTACGAGGCTCATACAGCTCCAAGTCTGCTCTTTATTCAGAAGATAAAAGATGAACACTTGGGGAGTGAGATGTGAGATGTTCCTCAACGGCACTGGACACAATTTCGTCCATTGATTCAGACCTAGATCTACCCTCCCACCTTTTTCTACAACTACACAACTGTAAGAAACAGGCACCAGGAGAAGGACTCAAAACACTTGTCCACTAAATGCCCCTCCGGATACACTTCCCAACTGCAGAATCTCATCAGCATACCCAGGGCCTATCTCTGTGGAGATTTCAGTGCCTACCATTCCACTTGGCTCAACACACACATCCACACTTTCCTTGTAATAAATCAACTGCAGCCTCTCAATATTCTCAACCTATTCAACCAGACTTCCAACCAACCACTTCCAGCAGCTGGTCCTGTCAAACATCAAATTCTGCTCACCAGCACTACACAAAAGGACCAAGTGAAACATCCGACATGACTTATCGGTTGACAACTTGCCCAATTTGATTACAATCCATCTAGCCCACCCGATAGACACCCACTACCACAAAAAAAAAAAAAAATAGACAAACTACAGGAAGTTAATGCAGTCTCACACTTCATCATCATCAACCAGGCCAGCAAATATTACGTATCACAAGGGCACATAGAGAGAAATATAACCCAAATCTCTTCCCACAAGTTATTCACCTCATAAAACAAAGAAATCAGCGCAGACACAACCACTCACCATCAAGGAAATCAGGAGAACAACTCCTTACCCCAAATAACGCCATCAATGACCTAATCACTAAAAGACGAACTGAAATCCGGGACTTCTTCCTCAACACAGTGAATCACATCACCCACAGCAACCAATTCTGGCGCACATTAAAGAAAATCCACTCTTATCGCACCAGCCCAGCCCTCAGAGATGAAGCACTCTCAGCTCATTCCAAAGAAGCCCCTTCTCCGAAAGAACACAGAAACAGAGTCATAAGACACGACTCATAATTAGCCGCAAACCAAACACATTTTTAAAAGAAAAGTCATAAAAAACCTACAAGAAATCTATTCAGAAACGACTCCCCACCCGCACTTAGCTCCCTCTAATACAAGCATTGTATCTAAAACCTTATAAAGAACTCTCCTGGTACAAACCCTGGCAACACATCGAACTTTTACAGACAAAAAACTATGGCCTGTTTACAATCCAGGCACTTACAGAAATCTTAAACCAATACCACGTAAAAAAAAAAAAAATCATTGACATCTGCAAACATGCCAAAATAATACTAATCTAAACAACACAAATCCCCATCCTCCTATCGCCCTATGTCATTACTATCCTCAGTATCAAAACTCTGTGAAAAAAACTGATCCAAAACAGAATAAATAACATTCCTCTTTCATCCACACACCATGGCTTCAGACACAAGCACTCTACTGCCATACTACACACTGAGCCCAAACAACATACCCTAGGTGGATTCAAGCAACGACAACCGTTTCCCGCACAATACAAGTTGCAATAGAGATCAGGAAGGTATTTGACACGCTCCCATGACACATCCTAAGTGAAAATATTTGAAGCCACCCTCCACAACAATTAAGAAAAGTGTTGGCCACTTTCACAGCCGACCAATCATAAGCAGAGTAACACATAATGACTTCACCACTACAACAACTCTTCAGTGGCGTTCCCCACGGAATAGTCCTTTCTCCAACTATCTTCAGTTTCTTCTTACATGACTTTTCATTGCCTCAGGTAAACCTAAACATGAAGCTCCTTTCGTATGCAGACAACCTTACAAACGCATCACAGCACCCTAACACCACAGCAGCAACATATACATCCAGCAGTAAATTATACTACCTGAACAATGTCACCTTGAACAGAATTTTTGCATCTCCACGGAAGTCTTCAGTAACTTCCTTAACCCTTTACAGGCATGAATCCAGTTGACACTTCCCATTTACCATGAATGGACAGTCTCTCACACTAAGCAAAACACTAACATTCTGGTTATTACATACGACATACGCATGACACTCTCTCGCTATATCAGTGACAGCAACGCAGAATCAACACACAAACTAAAGGCCATCAGAGCATTGACTGGCACCAGATTTAGACGGAAAAAGAATTCCTTGACATCTTTGGAAACAATTTATTCACTCAACTTTAAACTATGCTTCACCTATCTTGTCTTCTATCCTCTCAAAAGTAAATATAGCAAAGCTGCAGACCACAGGAAATAGTGCAATGAGAACAGTCACTGGTTGCCTGACAACCACAAAAACTCAACACCCTCATAAAGAAATAAAAATCTTTCCAGCACAGACTCACTTCAAAAGGCTCGGCACCCAATTCTGTGCAACCATTCTCACCCGAAACACTATAGCTAAACACCAACCGCCAAGTAGAAGTAAAATCTTATCCCTGACTCTGCCATAAGTAACCTTTACTCATGGATATCCCCCACGCCCAACAAATATAACACTAACAAAATACATACACAATAAAATAACCCTAACAATAAACACCCGACCTCCCAGTTCAGTCTTTGATTCCAGCCCACCAGATAAACATCCATCAGAAACCATACTTCCCAGGCAAACACTAGGCACACTATTCCACTCACGCAATGGACATCACTCATCGCAACAAGACTAGGAAAAGAGAACATTGAGTGAGAAAAGTCTAGTGAAAATAGGTGTGATTAAAAAGAGGTTTGTTTAAAAGAAAAACAGGTGAGATTGAGTGTAGAATGGCGGATGACAGTACATGAAGCTAGGAGAATTCATGAGGAATAAGAGGTATTTAAGGAGGCAATGTAGACAAGCGTAAGATAGGCGTGAGGGGCATGCTGGTGGTGGGTATGTGAGAGAGGGTACAGGGTGGTGGGATGACGAAGTTAATTATAAAAGAGAAGAGAAGGGTATTTGGGAGCTACTTGCAGGAAAGGAATCCGAGTGACGGTGAAACCGGCTTAAAGTCAAGAGGGAGGTGCAGGGGTTGAAAAAGGGGGGAAACGAGAGTTAGGGTGACCGAGTGTTAGCAGACTTCAGGGAGAAGAAAAAAAATGTTTTAGGAGGAGGGTGATAGTGTGAGAAAAATAACAGAACAAATGGGAGCATCGGCGAAGGGGGCAAATGAGGAGGTGTTATCAGGCAGAGATGAGTTGAAGTGGAGATGGAGTGAGTACTTGCAAGGGATGTTGAACGTGACTGGCGACAAGGTGGCACATATGGAATGTTTACGGGGGAGGTATACGAAGTGAGAGTTATGGCAAGTGATTTAGTGAAGAGAAAGGAAGTCGCGAAAGCCTTGCAGAAGTTAAGATGTGGCAAGGCGGCTGGAAGATATAGTGTTGCAGTTAAATTTCTTAAGAAAGGCGTTGACTAAGTTGTAGATTGCCTATTTATAATCTGCAGCGTTTATATCATGGTGAGATGCCTGAGATTTGTCGAAATCCTTGTTAGTAATATTATATGAAGGAAGGGGGAATAAATGTGAATACTCGAATTACAGAGGTGTAAGCTTAGTAAGAGTACCTGTTAGGTTGTTGGGTAAAGTGGTGATTTATATGGAGGGTGGTGTCCTGCACAAAGCATCAACGATGAGTCAGCCACCATACTATCATTATAATACCAAAACAACTTGGTGCAGGTATCTTACTGGGCTGTGAAGTAGCGTCCAGTGTTGCGTGAAACTACGTTTTTACTTTTGCCCTCGATAAACCCGAGATCAGGTTAGTTATCAATAACCCTTTCAGCAAGAAGATGAGATGCTGTCATTAGAAAAGCTCATCATTACTCTCTTACCCTCCTTCATTTTGTTCCAATGTACCACAATACCATTATCGAATGTGGTTGTTGCTGAGCACTAGGTCAATCTTGTGAAGAGAGCTCGGCAAAGTTGCTCCTTGTCTCATCTTCAATCCTTAACTCCCCACATTCTGTTTTGTCTCCAAATGAATCGCAGACAACTTTTCTAGTTAGATGAACATTAGATTCTTGGATAATGCTACCTTAGCAGGCACGAAGTGTCCAGTGTGTTAACTATGTTCCCGTGAAAGAAGAAGTGGAACCCTAGGGGGTCTCTCCTTGAATCCTTCCTGATTGCAAGGTCACCACCTCAACCTAAGAGACTGCCGACATCTTATGTGCAGTATCCCCAAGGACCTTAGCTATCCACCCTGAAAACGTTGTGCCCTTAATTAGGATGAAATACAGAATCAGAACCGTAGGTGTTCAGGACGATCATTCCTCTTTACCAAATATCAAATTTCATTGAGGTTAGCCTGTTTCTTGGGGGCATCACCATTCATAATCAGAAATGGATTTATATAATAAGACGAAATATGGTAGACTACAAATAAGAATATCTTGACAACCCATGTGCATGACGTCTAGGGCAACATGATTTTTGCTGAACATGAAAAACAACAAAAGAAAATATCATACACGATAGTAGAACAAGGGTGTTGAGTTAGTCAGCCATATTACAGATACAGATGGGTCATCTATCACTTCCTTGAGGTATTGGTGAGGTTGTGGGATGTGTCTCACGGCCAGAAGGGACATGAGGTTGCCAGCGTAGCTCCGTGTTAACACCAGCGTCATCATCATCCACACCCCCAACACCAACCGCTCCCACCACCAGTTACTGGCCTCAGCGATGTCTGTTAAGGATTGGAAATGTCTCATTTGGAAGACGTAGTGTACATCTGTCAATACACATACCTTGAAACTCCTATATATCATAAAAAAGATTGATAATATTTCTTGACGAAAACTGAAGCATCTTTGTTCTTATCTAAAGAGAAGAAATGAAACAGCAGTGAATTGAGTAACCATTTAGAAACTTATATAAACCTGTTCTTTTCTATTCTTTCGAATATTCTGATATATGAAGTTTACCGGGATGCCCTTTAGTCGATTTGCAGCGTTTTCTGTACTAAAGTGTGGGCGGCCTCTCTCACACTACAGGCCAGAGTGTGTGGGCGAGGTACGTAGAACTATGGTGCAGCAGTTTAGGAGACAAAAGTCTTAGCCTATCGGTAGCCCATTGGAATGTTGTCTGCCAACCATTCTGTGTGCCTCATGCGCGACTCCCCTGCATGCATTAAGTGTTTGCTTTGAAGAATGTATGTGAGAAATACGTAGATAAACAGTAAGATTTGTACGTAGCATTTATGGATCTGAAGAAGGCATACGATAGGGTTGACAGAGAGGCTTTGTGGAAGGTCCTAAGAATATATGGTGTAGGAGGTAAACTGCTGGAAGCAGTGAGAAGTTTTCATCAAGGGTGTAAGGCATGTGTAAGAGTAGGAAAAGAAGAGAGTAACTGGTTCCCAGTGAAAGTCGGTCTGCGTCAGGGGTATGTGATGTCCCCATGGTTGTTTAATCTGTTTATGGATGAGGTGGTTAGGGAGGTAAATGCAAGAGTTGTGGAGAGAAGGGCGAGTATGCAGACTGTTGGGGATGAGAGGGCCTGGGAAGTGAGTCAGTTGTTGTTCGCGGATGATAAAGCATTGGTGCCTGATTCGAGTGAGAAACTACAAAAGTTGGTGACTGGCTTTCGAAAAGTGTGTGAAAGGAGAAAGTTAAGAGTAAATGTGAATAAGAGCAAGGTTATCAGGTTCAGCAGGGCTGACGGACGAGTTAGTTGGGAAGTGAGTTTGAATGGGAAAAAATTGGAGGAAGTGAAGTGTTTTACATATCTGGGAATGGACTTGGCATCAAATGGAGCCATTGAAGCGGAAGTGAGTCATAGGGTGGGGGAGGGGGCGAAGGTTCTGGGAGAGATGAAAAATGTGTGGAAGGAGAAAACATTATCTTGAAGAGCAAAAATGGGTATGTGTGAAGGAATAGTAGTTCCAACAATATCATATGGTTGCGAGGCATGGGCAATAGATGGAGTTGCACGGAGGAGGGCGGATGTGTTGGAATCGAAATGCTTAGGGAAAATAAGTGGTGTGAGATGGTTTGATCAAGTAAGTAATGTAAGGGTAAAAGAGATATGTAGTAATAAGGAGAGTATGGTTAAGAGAGCAGAAGATGGTGTGTTGAAATGGTTTGGACATATGGAAGGAATGAGTGAGGAAAGGTTGACAAAGAGGATATATGTTTCAGAGGTGGAGGAAACAAGGAGAAGTGGGAGATCAAATTGGAGGTGGAAGGATGGTGTGAAAGGGATTTTGAGCGGTCGGAGCCTGAACATGCAGGAGGGTGAAAGATGTGCCTGGAATAGAGTGAAATGGAACGATGTGGTATACCGAGCAACTGCTAACACCGTTTTCAAAAATTCTCAGAAAGTCCAAATTAGTGTGTGAGATCGTTAAAATCGACCGAGAGCGTCATCATTAACTGCCATATTAATGCTAGCTGACCTCCACAGAATCTTGACTATTCCAAAAACTTTTTTAGTCATAAACAACTTTACAGACTGTCATAACTAACACTGACATAACTGACACTTTATAGTTGTCCTTTTAAACATCTCAAACCGTCATATTCAACTTTTCAGATACTTTTGAGTTTCTTCTCAGTTCGTTTTCATTAGGTTTTTAAGTCTTACTAAACAACTGCTAATACCATTCCAAAAATTCTCAGAACGTCGTTATAAGTGTGTTAGATCTTCATAATCAACTTAAATGATCGTCTTTTCTAACTTCTCAGAATCATACCAACTAACTGAATCATCGCGACAATTCCAACAACATTTGTTGTCATAAAAACCTTTACAGACTGTCATACCTAACTTCATATGTTGTCCTTATAAACATCTCAGACCGTCAAACTAAACTTTTCAGTTCCTGTTTAGTTACTTTTCAGGACGTTTTCATTAGATTTTCAAGCAATATTAAACAACTGCTAAGACCGTTTCTATAGTCGTTATTAGTGTGTTAGATCGTCAAAACTGACTGAAATGATCGTCTTTACTAACTTGTGAAAGCGTCATCATTAACTGCCAAAATTATATATATACTGACCTCTATAGAATCTTCTTGATTATTTCAAAAACTTTCAAACGTCATAACCAACTTTACAGACTGTCAGAGCTAGATTCATATACTTGCTCTTTAAAGCATCTCAGATAGTCATATTCAACTTTTCAGATCCTCCTGAGCTGCTTTTCAGATCGTTTTCATTAGGTTCTTAAGCTTTTTCAGGCAACTGTTCCATAAATTCTCAGACGGTCGTTTTAAGTGTATTAGATCGTCATAATCAACTTAAATGAAAGTGATCGTCTTTACAAACTTCTGTGTCATCATCAGCAGCAAAAAACAATACCAATTGACCTCTATACAAAATTCTCGACAATTCGAACAACTATCGCCTTCATAATCGAGTCTGGAGATTATGATGACTAATTCCATATGTTGACCTTATAAATATCTCAAATCGTTATATTCACTTTTCAATTCCTCTTAAGATGCTTTTCAGATTGTTTTCATTAAGTTCTCAGTTCATATTAAACAGCTGTCAAGACCGTTTTCATTAACTCTCAGATCTTCTTTTTTAGCGCGTTAGATCGTCATAATCGACATAAATGATCGTCTTTTCTAACTTCTCAGAGCGTCTTCCTCATCTGCCAGAATCATATCAAGTGACCTTTACTGAATCTTCTTGACTATTCCAACAACTTTTGTCGCCACATTAATCTTTTCAGATCCTGTTTATTTACTTTTCAGGTCATTTTCATTAGGTTCTCAAGTCATACTAAACAACTGCTAAGACTGTTCTCTCAGATTCTCAGATCGTCCTTATTAGTGTGCTTGATCGTTAAAACTGACTGAAATGATCGTGTTTACAAACTTTTGAAAGTGTCGTCATCAACTGCCATAATTATATAAACTGACCTCTATAGATTCTTCTTTACTTTTCCATAACTTTTCGTCGTTATAACCAGTTTTATAGACTGTCATAACTAACTTCATAAAGTTGTCCTTTTAAACATCTCAAATGGTCTGACTCAACTTTTCAGATCCTAATGAGTTGCCTTTCAGATCGTTTTCATTAGGTTCTCAAGTCATGATAAACAATTTCTAAGACTGCTTCATAAATTCTCAGAACGTCGCTATATGTGTGTTATTGATAGTCAAAATCGATTCAAATGATCGTCTTCACTAACCTCTCAGTGTCATGATCAATTGCAAAAATCGTACCACATGACCTCTGTAAGAATGTTCTCGATAACACTAACAACTTTTGTTGTCATAATTAACTTTACAGCCTGTCATGACTAACTTTATATGTTGTCTTTATAAACGTCGCAAACCATTATGTTTTTACTTCACAGGTCCTCTTGAGTTGCTTGTCAGATCGTTTCATTAGGTTCCCAATTCATATCAAGCAATTGCTAAGAAAATTTTCATCATTTCTCAGATCTTCTTTATCAGTGTGTTAGATCAACGTTATCGACTTAAGTGATCGTCTTTACTAACTTCACAAACTGTACCACCTGGCCTTTATAAAATCTTTTCAAATATTCCATTAACTTTATTCGTTATAACCAGCTTTACAATAATCATCTGAAATCGCAATAATATGCTTTTCAGATCCTGTTTAGTTACTTTTCTTATCGTTTTCAGTAGGATCTTCAGTCATATTTAACAACTGCTGAGACCGTTTTCATAAACTCTCAGATCGTTTTTATTAGTGTGTTAGATCGTCAAAATCGACTGAAATCGTCATCATGAACCTTCATATTAATACCAAATGACCTCCATAGAATCTTGACTATTCCAAAAACTTTCTTAGTCATAACCAATTCTAAAGACATCCATAACTAACACTGACATAACTAACCTCATATAATCGTCCTTTTAAACATCTCAAATCGTCATATTCAACTTTTCAGATCCTCTTGAGATGCTTTTCAGTTCATTTTCATTAGTTTCTTAAGTTTTACTAAACAGCTGCTTATACCGTTCCATAAATTCTCAAAAAGTCGTTATGTGTTAGATCGTCATAATCAACTTAAACGATCGTCTTTTCTAACATCTCAGAGCGTCATCATTAACTATCAGAATCATAGCAACTGACTTTTATTGAATATTTTCGACTATTCCAACTACTTTTGTTATCATAAACAGCTTTACAGATTGTCAAAACTAATTTCATATGTTCTCTTTATATATCTCAAATCGCCATAGTAAAATTTTCAGATCCTGTTTTGTTACTTTTCTGGTCGTTTTCATTAGACTTTCAAGCAATATTAAACAACTGCTAAGACCGTTTTCATAGTCGTTATTATTGTGTTAGATCGTCAAAACTGACTGAATGATCGCCCTTACTAACCTCTGATAGCTTCATCATAAACAGCTAAAATTTTATGTATTGACCTCTATTGTATCATCTAGTCTATTTCAAAAACTTTCAAACGTCAAAAGAAACTCTACACACTGTCATATAGTTGTCCTTTTAAACATCTTAAATCGTCATATTCAACTTTTTTTATCCTCTTGAGCTGCTTTTCAGATCGTTTTCATTAGCTTCTTAAGTCTCATTATACAACTGGTAATGACGTTCCATAAATTCTAAGAACGTGAAATGAAAATGATTGTCTTTACAAACTTCTCAGTGTCATCATCAACTGCAAAATTAATACCAACTGACCTCTAAAAAGAATTCTCGACAATTTCAACAACTTTCTACTTCATGGTCAAGTCTACAGATTATGATGACTAATTCCATATGTTGGCGTTATACACATCTCAAATCGTCATATTCACTTTCCAGATCTTCTTGAGATTGTTTTTATATCGTTTTCATTAAGGTTTCAGTTTATATTAAACAGCTGCTAAGACCGTTTTCATAAATTCTCAGATCTTCTTTATCAGTGTGTTAAATCGTCATAAATGATCGTCATTTCTAACTTCTCAGAGCGTCTTCCTCATTTGCCAAAATTATATCAAGTGACCTTTATTGAATCTTCTCGACTCTTCTAACAACTTTTTTCCCCATATCAAACTTTTTAGTTCCTGTTTAGCTACTTTTCAGGTCATTTTCATTAGGTTCACAAGTCATACTGAACAACTGCTAAGACCGTTCTCAAAAATTCTCATATCGTCCTTATTAGTGTGCTAGATCGTCAAAACTGACTGAAATGATGGTCTTTACAAACTTTTGAAAGCGTCATCATCAACTGCCATAATCATATGAACTGTCCTCTATAGAATCTTCTTTGCTTTTCCAAAACTTTTAGTCGTTATAACTAATTTTATAGACTGTCATAAATAACTTCATAAAGTTGTCCTTTTAAACATCTTAAATAATCTAACTCAACTTTTCAGATCCTCAAAAGTTGCCTTTCAGATCGTTTCATTAGGTTCTCAGGTCATGATAAAATATTTCTAAGACTTCTCCAAAAATTCTCAGAACGTCGCTATAAGTGTGTTATTGATCGTCAAAATCGACTCAAATGATCGTCTTTACTAACCTCTCAGTTTCATCGTTAATTACAAAAATCGTACCACATGACCTCTATAAGAATGTTCTCGATAAGACTAACAACTTTTGTTGTCATAATTAACTTTACAGATTGTCATGACTAATTTTATATGTTGTCTTTATAAACGTCTCAAATTATCATATTTTAACTTTACAGGTCCTCTTGAGTTGCTTGTCAGATCGTTTTCATTAGGTTCTCAGTTTATATCAAGCAATTGCTATGACAATTTTCATCATTTCTTAGATCTTCTTTATCAGTGTATTAGATCAACATAATCGACTTAAATGATCGTATTTACTAACTACACAAACTGCACCACCTGGCCTTTATAAAATCTTTTCAACTATTCCTTCAACTTTATTCGTCATAACCATCTTTACGCAACAACATGACTAACTTCATTATGTTGTCCTTATAATCATCTCAAATCGCAACAATAAGCTTTTCAAATCCTGTTTAGTTACTATTCCTATCGTTTGCAGTAGGTTCTTAAGCCATGTTTAACAACTACTAAGACCGTTTTCATAAATTCTCATATCGTTTTCATTAGTGTGTTAGATCGTCAAAATCGACTAAAATCGTCATCATGAACTTCTATATTAATGCTAACTGAACTCCATAGAATCTTGACTATTCCAAAAACTTTCTTAGTCATAACCAATTTTAAAGACATTCATATAGTCGTCTTTTTAAACATCTCAAATCGTCATATTCAACTTTTCAGATCCTCTTGAGCTGCTTTTCAGTTTGTTTTCATTAGGTTCAAGAGTCTTACTAAACAACTACCATTTCCAAAGTCTTTGAATCCCTCCTCAGCTACCATATCCTTAAACACCTCGAAAATCACTGTCTTTTTCTCTGATCACCAGTACGGCTTCCGTAAGGCGAGATCAACTGGTGACATTCTTTCCTATCTTACTAATGTCTGGGAACGATCCCTGAAAGGTTTTGGGGAGTCATATGCAGTTGCCCTTGACAAATCTAAGGCTTTTGATAGGGTGTGGCATCGAGATCTCATCACTAAACTCCCCTCTTTTGGCTTCCGTCCCTCACTTTGCTCCTTGATATCTAGCTTCCTTTCCGGCCGATCTATCTCTGTGGTTGTTGATAGATCAGCCTCCCCCCTTTTCTCCATCAACATCGGTGTCCCTCAAGGGTCTTTACTATCCCCAGCACTTTTTCTCCTTTTCTTTAACGAGTTTTTCTCTTTCACAAGTAATCCAATGCACTCATGCGTTGATGACTCAACACTAAATTCATCCACATCCTTCAAGTCTGCTCCCTCTTCTTTCACTCGATCTGCATCTCGCTTTGACACAGCTTTCTCAATAAACTCAGACTTGGACATGATATCTCAGAGGGGTACACAAAATTTAGTTAAGTTTAATGCCTCCAAGACCCAATTTCTACCTATCTCTCTATCGAAAACTCCTCACAACTCTCGT
>JAYMFT010146734.1:0-12708 GCA_038088735.1 Panulirus argus
TATATATATATATATATATATATGTGTGTGTGTGTGTGTGTGTGTGTGTGTGTGTGTGTGTGTGTGTGTGTGTGTCACTTTTTCCCCGTGAACGAACATACATTCTCTACAATTAGACGTATAATGAACCCTATTAGTATTATCAGGTTTGCCAAGGGCCCCCGCCAAGAGTGCGTATATATGTGGGCATCGAGTTTATCTGGAACACTTGGGGAACCCTCACAGGTCAAGTGGTTGTGAGGGTTGTGACCGTCTGGTCTTGTCTTAGTGTAGGTTCAGGCATTTGGTGGATGTATTCAGTTTTAATGTACCTGTTTCTACTGTTTTCATCATCCCATAACAGAAAACTGGTTCGTTTGTTGTTGTTTTCGTTCTTGTGTGTGTGTGTGTGTGATTACTGTTTGTGTGATACAAGGAGAGTTTTACACTCTTGTCAAAAAAGATGCAAAGAAGTATTTCTATATTATAAGAGTTGTGGATGAATGGAACACAATGACTGAGGACATGGCTAATGCAGACAGCATACTTAAATTTAAGAAGTTGTTTGATAGCAGAGAATGCTGAAGAAATGGGATCCTACGAGTGTAAAAATCCATCCTCATTCAGTACATATAGTTAATTACTAATAGGAAATAGGTAATTACACATCCACCTGGGCATTCATCATACCAGAGTTCGCTCCAGTCCTCCACAATCTGTTGTTATAGATAAGCATTTTCTCGTATCTCTACTGGACGTTGCTCATCCGACGGTCTGGTGTTGTGTCCTCGACTTGAACAGTCCATCCCAGTCACGAAAGCAGTGGCGGAAATAACAGCTGTGGAGTAGGGGGAGTGCAGCAACATCGCGGCGGACAGAGAGGGTTGGTTAACGAAAGGCGATAGCCTGGCGGTAGATAAGGTGGAAGGCTTTCAGAGAACAGCCGAACTCAGCCACAACGCATGTAAATGAGTTATCAAGGCACTCAAAAATTTCAGTCCATGTCTTCCCCATTGTCCTCCCTTCTTTTGACATAAGTACAGAGCTGCTTTTTTGTGGCTGAGCTTTCGTAGTTATGGTAGAACTACGGCTAAGTCTCTTCAGCGGTTCTAATTATATTCTTAAGTAAGTGAGGAAACCAAACTGATGAATACCTGATGACGTTTTATGGGGTATTCAATCCCCACAGCCCTGTCTGGGCCCAGGCTGTAGGGCTGGGTCGTTGTCGATCAAGCTATTGGAAGCCTTAGCCCGCAGGCCTACATGGCCCCCACAGTTTGTGTGGTTTGCTCCACTTTGTATGTACTTGTCCAGTGAACTCTTAAGCTTCTCAGCCGTGCCTCCCATGGTGTTTCTGATGATTGCAAGCAAGGTGTTGAATAGTCTTTGGCCCCAATGTTTAAGGTGTTCTCTCTTTTTGTGCATCTCACACTTTTGGATTTCTTTTAGAAGTAGTATTTTACAAAGTCTTTCGTACCTGTTGTGCTAGTAGGATGTTATTTCCGAGTGTAAGTTGGAAACCATGCCATCTAGGATCTTCTAGGTGTAGATGAAGGTATTCCTCTCCCGCCTGCGTTCCAGGGAGTATAGCCTCAAAGATTTCAACCGTCCCCATTAATTTTGTTCCTTTACAACGTTGATGTGGGCCGTAAAAGATCCCCGAACACATAATTATGCAATTTCGCTCGTCTTGTAGGTTATTGTTAGAATACAGCAGTATTCAATTCATGAAAGACTTCGCACCTTGAATCATATCATCATTGGTTTTTCATCACATTTCTCGAAAGTCCGCAGGATCTAGCTCGCCATCCTTCTGCAAGGAGGCATCCGTTGTTTCGTTGTATCGCCGAGGTTTTTCACATTATCCGTCTGATTTATGATAGCGTCAGTGTCTGTCTGGTAAACCGTGTTGCTGCTGTTATCTTTATTTTCCTCGTACTGGAGGAGTTTAAACTTAGCTCCATTGAAGAGCATGTTGTTCTGGGCTGGCCGGTTAAAAACATCGTTTATGCCTCTTTGTAGCCTTTCAGCATCCTCTATTGATGTGATTTTCATCAATGGAGGATGCTGAAAGGCTACAAAGAGACATAAACGAAGTCTTGAAACAGGTGACACATGCTCTGGCTTGGATCACATACGTGTTATAGATTATATTTTTCATGGACATCTTGTGTATGTGTGTGTGTGTGTGTGTGTCAGTTTCGTAACTAAGACATTCATCTCCTGTCCGATATGCTGCTCCGCGTCTCCGGCCTTACCTTGCATCTGTATACGAGGATGAAGACGAGTCGTCTACTGAACCTACCACCTCAATGGGACTACATGTTGGTCACTAACGCTGCTTGTGTGCTTTGAAGAGTACGCCATGATGTGGGGGATGAAGTACCCGTACTGTTTTTATCCCAGTCAGGGCGACCTCGTGCATATCCACTCACTGCTACACGTAGACTTGAGTTTCATATGTATGTAACTGTTAGCGTGAGCGTCGCATAGGTAGCAGACAGCGTTAGCTGACGATCACTCACTGGGCGTCACAAAGTTAGCGGTCAATTGTTAGCTGACGATCACTTATCGAGCGTCACAAAGACAGCAAACAGTTTAGCTAACGATCGCTTGATCAGCTTGTAACACAGGCATAGTTTGCCGGTGGTTCTTGGAGGTATTATAGTAATGATCATGAGTTGTTTAATGCTAAGTTGTGGGTTCTTGGACGCAAACAGTGGGGGGAGGGGGGAGAGGGGAGGGGAGGAGGGGGAACTGAACTAGTGGTTCTTCATGATGTTCTTTTTTTACCTGACGATCTCAGTCACTGAAGTGATGGTCACATTGCAGCCATCCATGGGTGAGGGACTCCCAGTGCTGTGCCGAAGCCTCAATCAATAGCACGACTAGTATGATGACCTGGTCTTTGACTTGACCCGGGGTTCAGAGGTCAGGCTGTATCATGCCCCAAAGGGTCGTACCTTTATCCTGAATTGTCCTACCGTCGTGCTCAAAGGTCGCGCCTTCTCCTAAAGTTTAACGGAGAGGTTTTCTTGAGGCGAACCTGCACCTTCGTCGGGAAAAGTTATATTCGTCTAATCACTCGTGTTTCATCGTAGCTTGCGTGACATGGGGCTTGTTTGTTAGTGAGGAGGGAAGTGAAGGTGTGTGTGTGTGTGTGTGTGTGTGTGTGTGTGTGTGTGTGTGTGTGTGTGTGTTGGACGGAGGAGGAGGAGGGAGGAGGGGCAGGCAGCTGGAGGGCGTGTCCCGTGGCTGGGTTCGTCTCAGTAGCCACGCCCACCTCACTCCACCGCCCCTCGCCTCCCTTCGTGTCCTGACCTCGCCTTAATCAATTCTGTGGTTGAGTACCTTTTTTTTTTTTTGTGTCCGGTCTTAACTGGTTACAGCCTTTGATTCAGAGGGTGCAGTCAGGGTGCTTAGCTGGGAACGGTAAACTTTTACTCGTCTGTGTATTGTACTAGGCGTTATGAATTTGACAATAATAATAGTACTTAGGGAACAACACTTTTTCAGTCCTTTAAAGGGAATAGTTCAACAAACGGCAGTTTGCTCCAATGATGAAGTACAACAGCAGGCAGGCTGGTGCAGTTTCTCGTTGTGGATATTCTTACTTGACAGCCCAAATATAGTTAGCTATTACATAATCCTAATCAACTGGTATGTTTGTGTAAAGGGCACTACTCTAGCCTGGAACAGCTCCTCATATGACTCTGGACACTGAGGAGCCTGAGCAGCACGGCGATGTGTGACGTAGTGAAGATAACGAGCCCAGTGCGACAGACGGGTGGGTATGATCATTAGTTGGAGGATGTACCGACGGATTTATTGTGGAGGAGGCAGGTGTTGTCTGAGGGGACCAGCAGACTTCACTTGGTAGTGAGTAGGGCTGTGCTAGCCATGCCTCACCCTCCTGAGGCTTGAGAGGCAGTACACACACACACACACACACACGCACACACACACATACACTCACACCCATCACGCAACAGACGCACTGTTAAAGGAAGGAGCTCGTGTGGCGGCGGGTCAGTCCGCCCCGCTGTCTCCATCGCCTTCCAAATTACAGGACTGGGGTTGGCGGTGCTCGAGAGGCCGTTTACCCGATGACAGATGGTCTCTTTCAGGTGATATTTTTTTGTTCTTTTTTCGAATATTGGAATCACGAGGCTTTCCCTACATGATTTACGGCATGGGACGTGGAAGTTGATGGACTGGAATAATGTCAAGAGAATGGGAGTGGTACGGAAGAGGTGGCTTTAGGGAGAGAGCTACACCCAGCCTTCCATGATTCCAAAAGCCAACCGGAGAATGTATAGTGTGTGTGTTGTACTCTCGAGAGTTTACTGAGCGTGTACCAGGTGCTGGAGGCAACTCAATCCCGTACGGTGCATTGGTAATGATACAGCTTTAGCCACAGCATGGAATTTAGACCATGCGTGTTCACTGCCGGACAGATTGGCTCTCTCCTGACCCCTCCAGCAGTAAGAGAGGAGGCCAGCAAGGTCGCCAGGTGCAACCAGCACATATGTCCACCACAGATATACACAAAGGCATGTAAAGGAATTCAGATCAGCAACAGACCAGTGGATCCTGTTGAGGCAGTTTGTGGTGATGGTGGAAGAGACCAGAAACTCTGAGATTACTGAAGAAAGAAAAGCGTGCGGATGAATTAAAGGGTAATAAACGTAAACTTTACATGTAACTGTGGAGGCGCAAGTAATGTTAACACGGGTGGTCAGAGGCTGTCAGGTGCCACTGCATCCTGGGTGCTGCTGAAGGTGTATCCTTCTCCGTTGGGTGAAGCTGGACCAGCAGGAGGAGATGTAATGGGTATCTTACTTTGAATTCCACACTGCAGTCCAGAACAGAAGTTGTTTGTGTCGTAAATGATAATAATGATAATATCCCTTGGGTAGGGGAGAGAGAATGCTAACTCCGTATTCCTGACATGTCGTAAAAGGGGGGCGGAAGCGGGGACTGGCCCCCTCTCTCCCTTCTTGTATTTCAATTTCTAAAAGAGGAAATAGAAGAAGGAGCCAGGCGGGGAGTGCTCATCCTCCTCGAAGGCTCATGCTGGGGTGTCTGAATGTGTGTGGATATAACCGAGAAGAGAGGAGAGATAGGTAGTATGTTTGAGGATAGGAACCTGGATGATGTGGCTCTGAGTGAAACTCAAGGGAAGAATAGTGAGAAAATGTCCAGAGAGCAAAGTCTTCGGTTGGTGTCAGGGCAAGAGCTAAGGAAGGAGTAGCACTACTGCAGAAGCAGGAGTCGTGGGAGTGTGTGAAAGAGCGTAAGGAAGTGAGTTGAAAACTGACTTGATAAGAATGAAAGCGGATTGTGAGAGATGGGTGATTATTAGTGCTTATGCACCTGAACATGAAAATGAAGAACTGGGAACAACTGATGGTTGTGTCAGCAGTTTAGATACAACAGACCAGGTATTGATATTAGATGGGTAATTTAAATGCGAAGGTGAGTAATGTGGCGGTTGAGGATATAACTGGGGCGGATTGGGGGTATTCAATGAAGCAAATGGAATTGGTGAACAGCTTGTGGAGTTGTGTGCTGAGAAAGGACTGGTGATTGGGAATACCTGGTTTAAAAAGAGGGGCATACACAAGTATATGTATGTGAGTAGGAAAGATGGTCGGTGAGCAGTATAGGATTGCATACTAACTGATAGGAGTGTAGAAGAGAGACATTTGGATATGACTGTGTTGACATGGACAGCTGGTGGGATGTCTGATCATCATCTTGTGGAGGCGAGGGTGAAGATCTTTAGAGGAAACGCTGTGGGCAAAATGAGTGGTGACGGCTTGAGAATGGATGCGAACGACTGCGGCCTTTCTTCGTTCGTTCCTGGCGCTACCTCGCTAACGCGAGAAATGGCGATTATGAAAAAATTCATGAAAATAATGATGATAATAATAATAATAATAATAATAATAATAGTGATAAATATAATAAATCCAGTCATTTGTTGTAACTAAGATTATTTCAGTAATGTAACTTGTTTTGCAGTAATAATCCCGTGGAAAGAGTGTGACGTGTAGTACATTTACCTTGCCCTCAGGACTGGGCGTTGCCCATAGAACACACGTCTCATTCAGACCGGCTATAAAAACGGCTCTACCATAGAAAGCGTATGAAATTGGTGTGTGGCGCGTCGAAGGAATTTGTGTGTTTTTGTGAGAGTATGCGACTGTGCGCGCTTGTGTGCCTTTATCCACGCTTGTTTTACTTGATAGGCTGAATACACAGTGTTTATTTTTTGTATATTTTTTGTGAATGTTTTTGTATGCATAAGTTTTTTTTTTTATTTATATGCATGCTTGGGTATGTTTGTCAGTTTGTGTGTTTGTCTGTGTTTATTGGCATGCATGAATATGTTTGTTCTTATGCATCTATATGATTGTTTGGACATATGTGGATGTTTGTTAATATGTGTATTTATGTTAATATGTGTATTTATGTTAATATGCACGTAGGTGTTTGTTAGAATGTATGTGTTTGTTAGAATGCTTGTAATGCTTGTAGGTGTTAGTTCATATGCGTATAGATTTGTATCTAACACACACACAGGCCTTTGGGGGTGTAGTGGTCAGCGTTACTGACCATAAGTCAGCACAGGCCAGGTCGGAATCGCAGTCAGAGTTGGGATCGAATCCTGGGCGTGGCAGTCGCATTACAACCAATCCTCTCCTTGGGACTGGTCGATAACTGGGTGTCTGGCTTATGCTTGTGTGTGTGTGTGTGTGTGTGTGTGTGTGTGTGTGTGTGTTTACACTTTCACAGGAGTAAAGATGTATCACCAAAAATGTCCTAACCTCTTGAACTTTGACCTGCTATTGTAGGGTCAGCTCAAAGGTCGCGGGGTCATACCCAAGAATCGTGCCTCTCTGCTCAAGGATCCTGCTTGGGCCCTCAAGGGTCCGTAACTTTGGTGTTCAAGAGTCATTCTGTCTTGCTCCTCGAGAGGCTAAAGTTATAATCAAGTAAGAATACAAGGAAACATATGTAAGACTGTTTGACGTAAGAGTTTCTTGCCGCGTAGATGCACCGCCTTCCAGTACTTATACTGGAACGGGAAGGGATCTGTATATATTTCAGTGTTGTGAGTGCTGTTTGTCGTACGAGTGAGGTGGATGCGGTGGCATCTTTAAGCTGGTCGATGTCGAATCCGCCATACGCGCGTTCACCTGGACAACTCAAAGCGCTGAAGTTGTACGTCGAGTGTTCATGGGAACGTCAACACGCTTTTGCAGTTGTGCGTGATCGGCGAACTGGCGTCGCCTCTCCCTCATCGAGTCCGCCACCAGGGCCGTGTCATCTGCAAACAGCAGCTGACTCACTGTACATGTATGGAAGCGTATCTGTTTTATGTTATGCAGTTTGAGCCATGAAGAGAGAGAAGAGCGATTAGAAATGAACTCCAACTTGACACGCTTAAAAACCACCTGTTCTCACACTGATGGGGGAAGCACGTATAGTGAGAAACTAGTAACTAAGGTGTGAGGTTGGTCTGCCACCAAGAGCATAATGAATTATAACCACAGGGCAGATGAGAGGAGAGAAGCCACCTTTGGGCGCGCCTGACCAGCACTACTCTGAAGGGTGAGGGATCACCCGTCACCCACGCTACGCTACCACACCCGTGGGCATGAGTCGTGCACCACACGTTGCCTACACCGTCGCCTGGTGATAGGTTGTCCAGATGTGTGTGCCTACGACGCCCCAGACCCAGCTAGTTACTGTACGAGAGATTATTACCCCAACATTCCTGCCATTCCTGTGAACCTAGGGCTCAGCACACTGCTCGGGAGTGTGAACTTAGAACAGAACAGACTGCCAGTAGTGTGAGTTCAAGACACAAGTTTTCCCAGGGTAAGCTCATGGTGTACATTCTGCATTTAGTGTCACCTTACGACACGGTCTACCAGGGGAGTCACCTTACGACACAGACTGCCATTGGTGCCGCCTTTCGACACAGACTGCCACTAGTAACAGCTCACGACACAGACTGCCAGTAGTGTAATCTTACGACACAATCTGTGCCAACAAAAAGAGGTAGCCACTGACACAGACCCTCCCAGTAGCGTCACCTTACCAGACAGACTGCCACTCGCGTCACATCCCCCCCCCCCCAACCACGACAGTTCTGCAAACAGTATTGTATGATCATGACCCACACTCTGCCAGTCATGTCAGCTCAAGGCACAAGACACCTGTACTACTCCCATTTGTTCTCTTAGTTTTTCTCACACCATTAACCTCCTTCCAAAACATTATTCTGTTCTCCCTGAAGTTTGCTTATATTGGCTCACCCCAACTCTCGTTTTTTCTCGTACTTAACCGCAGTCCCGACACCTCCCAAAACCCAAGGCAGCGCTGCAGAGTAGTGGAAGCGTTTTAGAGAAAATTATACCTACTTTTTATGTCGACACCAACCCCTGTCCACATTCATAATGTGGGTGGGTTGTGGTGGACGTGTGGTGTGTATACCGTATGTGTGTGTGTGGGGGGGGCGTCCAGGTGGTGTGTGGGAAGGTGACACACACATACAGTCTCTGGGGACGACGTGTGTTGGCATGTGGGGAGTAAGGTCTCCTCCCCTGGGCCTCGCCCACCCCGCCCTTTCCTCACAGGAAGAGCCTTACCTCTTTAACCCTCGTGTGTGTGTGTGACACCCCTTGGGGGCGGCTTCACTGGTTCTATGGATACTGTGGTGGACAGAGAACCTCCTCTGTAACTTGTGGTTCATGTGGTCGTCGGTACATGAAGGCCAGAGGCTAAAGTCGGTCTTTCACTCCTAGGTGGACAAGTGCTCATAATAAATTTTTTTCTCCTACTTCGAGTTTTTTATTTTCATTTTTCCTTTCCGTGCCGAAAGGCACAGAATTTATTTGCGTCCTCTTATCTTCCTGTTTTGCTTTAACCACATGTCAGTGGTCTCTGTTGTCATGCGTCATCTAGATTTTTAAAACTGACAAGAAAAGAATGGGAGAGACTATTGAAATACAGGCAAGAAAACTGGTTTCCATGCGATATCTTGAGAGACCATCTGGAGCAAACTATGAGTGTCCATGCAGTACATTAGAGAGCCATCTTGACCAAAACCGTTTGATATGGCTTTTGTCTTTTTGATGGTACGCGAGTCTGCCCTCACAGTAATGTCCTTTGCTTTATTTATTTTTTCTTTGGGGAGGGGCTGAGAAAGATTTGTAGTGATTATATGAATTCGGCAAGTGACACTTGTTACGTTTACTGTGACTCGAACAAGAGAGATGGCCTCATTAAGAATCGTTAGAAGTCGAGATCGTCAGTCTTGACCAAAATTTTTTGATGAATGTGTGTTAAAGGCAACACTGACCTCGGGTGATTTGAGGGCGTAAAGGTCAAAGTTCAAGATCCCCCTATGTTTCAGTCACGATTTTTGATTTTTTTATGAAAGCATGGAATTCGCAAGGAGAAGGGGAAGAGCTCAGATGATTTTGAGGTCAGGAGGTCAAAGGGCAGTGTGTCTGACCCGCACAAGGAAGAAGGTCTCTATGTGGTGACCTGGATTTCGTTGGTCTTTCGATCTACCTCTTCACTTGGGCCAGGGAAGACTCCTATCGGTTTACAAGTCACCGTGGCTGTGTCAGCAGGGGAGAAAATTTTGTCCGTATGGGGAGTGAATCACGAAGCTTGATCAGTTGGGAGTGAATCTTGTATCTTACAGTTCTAGGTATATGTGATCGCCATTGCAGCAGTTAACAGTGAGAACCGCCGCTTCATGTGGTGTGTTGGGGGGTGCAGGTCATGGGTAGGAGGCATTGCAGAGGTGTGACGGTTGGTTCGTGCTGTCCACCCGGGAACTGTACACTTCACCCTCACTATCTCTCCTCAGTACTCTCACCTTTGAAATGCAGATTTACTCCGCTACTTCTGAAGTGACATTTGCGTAATAAATCACATGTTAACAATATGAAATAGTACTGTAACTTACAACCGCTGGAAATTCAAATATTACAACAATTGAGGGTAAGCGTTATGTCCGCATGAGAGACTGGGTCTGTGTGTTGCGTGTGGCGGTTGCAGCAGGACGCAGTACATGGGCCCGGTCTTCCGAGTGATGGAGGATGTGATTACATTTTCCTCGGACGTTTCTCATCCGCTCGATTATTTCTCCCTGTGTCGTTGTGGTCGTAGAAGGCTAGACATCCACTTCCTGGAAACCACGGAATGACTGGATTTATGTTCTCTAACACAGCTGATACACGGAAGGTACAGTGTCGTGGCGGAAGAGCCGTCGTAGATATGTTGATGTGGTGTGATTCACGGCGATATAGGACCCTTGGGTATGGATGGCCTAGTCTTTAACCTAGGACCCTTAAGGGGTCACAGGGCACAGAAACGCCAGGCCACCGTACTCAAGGATCGTGCCGTCGTGCTCAAGTGTCGTACGTTCTTTGCTCAAGATGTTTATATTTACGTTTACAGCGGAGTCGTAAGTCCTGTGAGATCCACCGCCATCCTCCTCTTCAAGCCTTTCTCGTAAACCAGACCCGCCCACACCCTAGAGGGTAGGCAGACGAACCCAAGTGCACGGGGGTAGTGGAGGAGGAGGAGGAGGAGGAGACTCCTGGTGGAGTGAGCCGCCCGCCTGTCTGGCTCTGCCGTGAGCGTCCCGCTGAGGGTGACGGCCGTGGTGCCCCCCCCCCCTTCCTCCCGAAGACCGAAGGCACAGCGTCCAGCGGTCGTTGTTGTTTATAGTCCAGAGCCACTCGAAGCACGATGTGTGTGGGATTCACCCACGTGCACCCAAGCAAACTTGGTAGCAATGTACAGGGTAAAGAAAGGGATCCAAACAGACACAAAACCATTGGATCCCAATGAGGCTATTTGTTCTGAGGTCGTAAACGAGGCTTTTATATATATATATATATATATATATATATATATATATATATATATATATATATATATATATATATTTTTATCTGGATGAAAGTCTTCTTCCCATATAGTTAATTTTTGACTTAATTCTGCGTTCACGTTGTAAGATCTTTAGTAGAATTTCAGTTTGATTAACCTTGATGTTATGCACACAACAGCTCTTTACCTGGGCCAGCAGAGCGTGGTAGGTGTGGGGCAGGGCAGATGTAACAGGTGTAAGGTAGGGAAGAACAGATGTAGGGCTGGATAAAAAGGCAGCAAGTGTGGGATATGGCAGAAGAGCTGGAGTAGGATTGGGCAAAAGGTCAAGTGTAAACTAGGACAGAATTAGCAGGTGTTGGGTAGGGCAGAAGGGCGGCAGGTGTGGGGTAGGGCAGAAGGGCAGCAGGTGTTGGGGTAGAGCAGAAGGGCAGCAGGTGGTTGGGTAGGGCAGAAGGGCAGCAGGTGTGGGGTAGGGCAGAAGTAAACAAAGGCAGACGGGCGGGGTGGTGGTGGTGGTGGTGATCCTGGCCAGGCCGGCCGGCCGGCCGGCCGGCCGGCCGGCTTGCTGGCTGGCTGGGCGCGCCCCTATATAGACACAAGGCGGGTGGGTCCTTGGCTTCATATGATATAGACGGCGAACACCACTGCAAAACTTTAGCTCATTCCTCCTTATTAGGAAGATTAAAGATAAACTGTTTTTTTGTGTTTTTCCACTTTTACCCATGAGGATGACTCAGTGAATGTTTTAATTTGAAGTTTTAATTTAATGACGGAGTCAAGGCTGCCATGATTATAGGTCACGATGGCTTGACACACACACACACACACACACACAACACACACACACACAAACAGCAGCTGCAGCAGCAGACAGAAGCCTATCTCTTGTAGAAGATGCAGACCCCTATAGTGTTTACTGCAGTCTTATCAAATCTATGGTGCAAGTAAGTACCACGTGGGGGTCTTTAAGTGTGTAGGTAGTATTGCTTAAAAGCGTCGATTCATTGTGGCAGATTGTAAGGTGTAGTCAGGGCATTGAACGTGTTGCGTTGCTGCCTAGGGATGTAAAGTGAGTTGTTACTAACAGTGGTATTTTTTTAAAAGAAAATTATTAGCTTAAAGTGAGATCACGTACATTAAGATGTTTATGACCAGAAACGAAAGTATCAATGGGTGGTGCAAATAGCTTAAAAATAAGAGTTCTTAATCTCTGTTATGCAACTGTACAAACTGTCAACAATCTACCGACTTCATTCAAATTGTTTATATGTTCTTCGGAAATTCCGTTTTCTTTGTACGTGTTTGGCTGTCTTTTTTTTTTTTTCTTTTTTTAAGCATGAGTAAGCGAACAGAGTTGGACTAAAGTTTTGCATGAGGATGTCTGTCACTTTTGTATTGAGCACATAAATTTAGGGCATATATCATACGAACATGAGCCAAGCCATACTAGGGTTTTATAGCAGAGAATGGAGTCTGGGAAGACAAATCATCATGACCGTAAGGGCTTGACTCGGCGTGTGTGAAAAAGATCACAATCTGCCGACATGTCAACAGCAGTGTCTTAGATAAAAGATAAGAATTGGCAGATATAGTGACCCCCCCCCCCTGTATGTACGTGGTCATCTGAATGAAGTTAATCCTGCTATCTGGGTGAAGCGACATTCTCCGCCACGGCTGTTACATCATTCACGAGAATTCTGCTTATATGGACTGTGGTGAACATCGCTCATCTGAAAATCAGTCGGGCGCCCGAGGAACCTCGACGAACGAAGGTGTTTGGTTCCAGTGTTGGATAATAACATT
>JAYMFT010146745.1:0-12708 GCA_038088735.1 Panulirus argus
ATATATATATATATATATATATATATATATATATATATATATATATATATATCATGCATATATCACTGTACTTTATAATCTATTTTTGGTGAAGAACCATTGACTGATGAGGGAAACCAATATATCCGAGAAAAAATAAAAAATAGAAACAAAAAACTATATATGAATTATTCAACAACCCCAGATGAATCCCATCATGCTGCACGATAATAATGATTAAAACAACCTCTCTTTGAACGCTAGTAATAACCACTCGTCTATATCGCAAGGGGTGTTCAGTTTGCGTAATAACTATAACCATTGAAGAGGGACGGAGAACATCAATTCGAAGGAACGAATCTACCCCGTCTACCCATGCATGAAACCCAGTGACCCCTGGTGGCCGGCTATGGCTGTTCCTGGTCGCCAGGAAAACACCGAACTGGGCGGGGCGGCAACACACTCGAGGTGGGTTAGACTGCCAGCTTGAAGGCGAAATTTCAAAGCCTCTCGAGTGCGTTACCCTTCCTCTCACTTGCACAGAATCGCCCGGGTATTCCCACAGGGCAATGTAAACCTTTGCGTGCATTACAAAACACCGCACAAGTCCTTGCGTCAAAGCGCTGTCTGCCTCCGAAGGAATTAGCAGCAATAGAGGAATTTAAGTATTGGAATCCAGTCGGGAAATGTGGAGCACCAACTGGTCCCCGGCGGTTATTCCGTACCAACCCGGTTGACTCCTTCAAACACAATGAATCTACAGGAGGAAAAAAGGGACAGCGCATTCGAGAAAAACCTAACCATATGTTATCTCCTCGATTTCGTCAACCACTGCCCAAGCACATTTGAAAAACTATCATTAAAAGCCGGTAATGGAAGGGTGAGCGCGAACTCTAGCTGCCGTTAAAAAAACGAGATGTGCCACACGGACTGGACACCGCCCATGCTAAACATTGCCCGGCTCTGCGCTCTTGCCCACTAGCAGAGCAACCGACACGATAAACGAGTATTTCTTTTCTCTCCCCGTCGTTGACATCAGTTTATCGTTACACGGTGCTAAATATATTTCTTGAGGTGCGATTTATTTTCACGGGGGATGCGGGAGGTGGTCGAGGGCAAAATTCGCCAACGGGATTAGACAAGCGTCCGTTCGCAGAGCGCGGTGAGCGATGACGCCGGGGGTATTGTACACCCAATACTTAAAACGCCCTCGAGCGACACCTTCCCAAGCCCAGTATTTCACACCGACCGACGCTACGCCGCAACGCCAACGCTGCACCCCGCTACCAACAGAACACCAGCACCGCACCGCAGCACCAACACCATACCTACCCACACTAGCACTCCACCCTGGCATCTGCACTACACCTCAACACCAGCACTGCGCTCCAGCACCTGCACTACACTCTACACCTCCCAGTTCTTCCCCTCTCTACCTCTTACCTCTCTCGTGCGCGTCGTCCCTCGGCCTCCTCAGCAACTCACCTGAAACAGAGCGAAATGTATATTAGATAGTATACTCCGTGTGTTTGGATACATCTACTTTCAATTATAGATATCAAACACACTGGGTACCTGTCTCGTTGATGTCCAGCGTATCTTATTCTATCACACACACTCAAACATACACACACGTAGAGAGAGAGAGAGAGAGAGAGAGAGAGAGAGAGAGCGTGTGCATGAGTAAGGTCTGTGTGTCGGTTGGGAGAGGAGGAGGAGGAGGAAGAAGTGTAAAGGGAACATCATGAACTGGCCTTCATCAAAAACTCCTTATAATGCCCACAGGAGTCTACCAAACAAACCTAATAATACCAGGCCTTCGTAATGAGCGTACAAGAGGGTAGTATTACTGTACTACACGGCTGCCGACACAATCACCAGCTGGGTGCGTCCTAGTGCTCCCCGTGTGTTCAGCGACTGCGAGGGGGCCTTCACACCACGCACCGCGAACCGGGAACCCCAAGACACGGCCAGCTGTCTTCAACCCCCTCCCCCCTCGTGCGCAAAGGAGACGATCCTTACGTATGGTGACGACGTGACGTGCGACCTGACCTTTAGAGCTCACGTCAGAGAGGCTTAGAGAGCTGTACCCTCGCGCTCAAGGGTCGTGCCCTGCCGCGCTCAAGGGACGCACCGACGTGCTTAAGGGGTTCACAAACCCATTAGTGGTGTGAATAGCCCGGGCGATGTCTGTCTACAGGCATAAGTCATAAGGCACAGGCTCCCTATTGTTCGGTGACAACGCCAACTTCTCTCATGAAGAGACACACTTGGCGTTATCTCTCTCTCTCTCACTCTGGCTCCGATATCAATCTTGGGTATGGGGACCAGTCGGATCATCCCTGACACTGCAACATTGGTCTTGTCTCTGGTAAAGTTCAAAGACCACCCCCTGAACGGCGGAAGGCCACCGCCGCCGCCTAAGGTATCCCCTGTTACTGTCCTCAACGCCTTCCATAAATCGCCTTGAAGGCGCCTGTTAACTACAGAAATATAAAGCCTCCTTGACACTCACCTGAAACGACCACTGAACCACCACTTTAACATCCATTCATGGAAAATCCTTGAGACACCTCCTTACAGGTAAAGCCGTGAAGACTCTACCCCACAAGACAAGAAAAAAAGGACAAAAAAATCTTATATATATACATTCCTGACGTAATTCAGGGGCTGCCGAGCTCCACAATCATTCAGCCACAATGAACACCTGGCGAGGTGAGCCTGGAGGCCTGAAGGCTCCTCCCTCGCACCAATGAGGGACGCACCGTGCCAGCCGGGCCACTCCTGATGCTCTCGATCTGCCGAATTCCTCGGAGTTCTAGAGCACGTCCCACCAATATGACTCCTGTCCTAACTTAGGTCCTCAGCAGCATCAAGACGAGTCAGGCTCTGGAAATGACGTTATAATGCCGAGACAGTGAATCTGGGAAGCGTTTATTGGAGGAGGCAGGGTAGGGTGGCTACGTCGGGTAAATCAAGAGAATATAATATATAGTAATGTTAAAAAAAGAAAATTCTTGATATCACCTTGTTAACCAACAGAAAATTCTAAGGACAAAGACAGGAAAACCATTTGAAAACATAACTTACCTAGAACAGAGCATAATAATGGACTCCGTCAGACAGCAGAATAGATTCTACCTTACCCTCATTATACGTCTGCCACAAGCACGGTGCCTGTACGAGCCATCGCCTGAGGCACAGGCAAGATAAATGTGATGGATGACCCCAGTATTAGTGGACTGTTTAACAATTACACGTCCTACACCGACTCCAGGCCGTATTTCCGACAATCCACAAGATTTGAAACACAAACCCCGCCCTGCGAGCTGGCTTCGGGAAAATTACATCCAGAACGGAATTAATCAGCGGTGATGACCGGGTTGCGTCGGTAATCTGCACTACTAATGTCAGTCTAAACTTATTTTCGTGAGTGCCTCCTCCCCCCCCCAACTCCGGCTGGCACTGGAGGCAATGCCGACTGCTTCTTGTAGCAATACTTGCCAGACGCCCACAGCACCACGACGAAATGCGAGAAAAAGAAATACAAACATATATAGGACTCTCTCTCTCTCTCTCTCTCTCTCTCTCTCTCTCTCTCTCTCTCTCTCTCTCTCACTTTTGAGTCTGTTTCATCATATATTATGGCTGACTGGAACAACAAGCTCAGAAACGGCCAGCGAATTTCTCACCTGCCTATTGTCTCCATAAAAGGGAGGTCACATATTGACCTTCTGGATTTAATCTGCTTTTTCGGCCGCTGCTCTTGTGAGCTGAATGCCTCATCCCGTCCCTACGACTTGGGCCTGCGGCACACGACTGGCTGCTCCTTCCAATGGTTCGTGTGTGAACACCAGCCACACGAGGATTGACCGTTATGTTGCCTCATCCTTTCTCTGCACAGATAAGTTGTGACTTTCTCTTCCTTCTCTCGTCTCTCCCTCTTCCACTTATTATCGACCCACGTATTCTTGCTTTCGTTTTAACTCTATAATCTTAAATTATCAACATACACCGCTCGACTGGGATTTCCCATGATCCTACATGCCTCACTGGGTCCAAGAACTCAACAGAATCCTACATCTTTTCCTTATCAAGTCCCATGTACGGGTCTGTGCCCAGCCAACCAGCAGATACGTGACTGTATGGACTTAACGTCTACATAATTCATAGCCCTCGCCCCGAGCACCGAATTCTAGTCAGAGAAGTTCCGTCTGCTCTCCATGTCTTTCGAAGTCTAATCTTCTCTATTTCAAGGAAGAGCGCACAACAACCTGGATGGCACAGTAACTTCCTAGGAACATAAACGAAAGCACTTATCCGTAAGTCACCCATGCGATGATATTCGTAAAGACACGTAAGAAGAAAGAAAAGAGAAAATTTCAAATCCTTCACGGGATGTGCAGGTGGCAGACAGAACAACATAAGACGGAAGACTATACCACACTTCAGGCTCATACTCGGTACGACCCTAAAAATACTGACCTGCATCGTACATCGATAGTAGTGCTACACTGAATAGTATGACTATTTAACGCAGCGCTTTCGGCAGCGGCAGGTGGCGAGAGAGAGAGAGAGAGAGAGAGAGAGAGAGAGAGAGAGAGAGAGAGAGAGAGAGAGAGAGAGCAAACCGCCGTAGAACCAGCGAGCAGTCAGGTTTCGTGTGGGGTCAGGATGTGATCAGCTGGCACCTCGGTCTGTCTCATTTTTGCTGTTTATGCAAAACTCATTCTTCCTCTTCCAGTCACCTAATGAATGAGAGAAAGAGAAAAACAAAAGAATCCCTGAATTCGTGGAAAACCTGATTAGGAATCGAATTATTTCTGGACATTCCCTGTATAATAAAGATGAGGTTCCTGTCTCAGGACAGCCACATATTTTGAACATCTGGCTTAGAATATCTAAAGTCTTGGGAGAACCCGTGCGGAAGATTTAAAATCGGTGGGGTAATCATAGCGGAATATTTACGGTCCTTAAACACTTCCAAGCTCGAAAACATTTCAGATCTTGGATAATCCATATAACCGTCCGTCTTCGGTCGTTGAAACACCCTACCTTACTATGCCGGCCAAGCATTCACTCTCGTCTACCGTCGTCTGTTAACGGCTAAGGGTAACACCGGGACAATCAACAGGGTGTAACACGGCGAGGAGCCTTCACGGGGCTCGCTGGGTGATCGTGGAGCCGCGGTGAACCTGATGACGTACACGGGGGTGCGCTAGGTGGTGTCGCGGGGGCCCCGGGAGACTCGCCAAATATGGGGCATCGCCAACTGTCGCTGACCCGTCGTGGTAGGGTGGATTACAAACGGCTCTGGTGGGGCCCTCGACTCTTGCTTACGCTCGGTGTGGATCGTTTCCAGGCGGGTTGTCCGCAGTCCAATTCGTCCGGATCAACGGATCAGAGCGCCCGTGGTGCAAACCCTTGGTGGAGATCAGAGGACGAGTTCTGCCGGTAATCCGATGCCTTTATCTGGATCAGCGAGCTGTGCACTACCCAAAGCCACTGCGGCTGTGAGGAAAAATGGAAAAGCGTCAAGCGCCGTTTAAAACCCCCACTAGAACGCGACCACACGAACCTTTAAACACAGCTCTTCGGCCCTTGGGTATCATGACCCTGCCTTGGTCTTAACCTTACCTACCTGCTGAAGGGAGAACACTGCATACTTCATAAAGACCCATAGATCAACCACGCGGCACCTAACAGCCAACGGTGATCAGAAGGGCTTCCACAGCTGACCTTCAAGGATTCACACATGTCCCAGGCCATAACTGGTCGTGCCACTGGTGCGAACCAACCTGCCTCGAGCCAGTGGTGGAAGTTGGTCGTGCTAGTGGCGGTGGCGAGCGCGCCCCCAAACTACCAATGAAGTTTGTTTCCAGTGTAGGTTCCCAGCTTCCCGGCAGACTAACCTCCCTAGATCCAATAATGGTATCTTACATTCATTGCTTAATTCATTCTTATGCAGTGGGAAGGGAGTTACCGTAACGTGCTGGTGTGACCACTGGCCTGTGTAATTACCTAATAAAGACGGGGGAGGAGTTCTGCTCCCGTGGGGCCCTATCTCTTGAACATTCTCTACTATCATACAGCTTCTTACACTTACGTGTGTGTATGTGCGTGTGTGTGTGTGTGTGTGTGTGTGTGTGTGTGTGTGTGTACGTATCTACGCACAGGTACGCAAGTCAAAGCATGTGTGTGTGCCGTGTGGGAAAGGCTACACAAGTATGTACTTTTTTTGTGATCATACGTAAATAAACAAGTTTGTGTTGACAGTTAACATATCAATTTTTCTGCTCAATTAAATGGGACGATTTGTCAAAACAAACTACCCGAGACAATCAATTATATCAAATGGACAAAAAAAAAATGAAGCAATTGTAATTACAAAACAGCAATTTCCTTTAATCATGAATGATTACAAGAATGACATGAATCAATAACATTATCTTTTGCAAAAAGGTTTCTTTATCAACTCCACAATCTATTCCACCGAAAGGCTAAGGTCATATGCATAGCGAGTGCGCACGCAAGCACCTTCCCAACCGCTCTTGGAAGGCGTCATGTGTCGCATGAAAGTGTGCGCTCACTGCATTTACATGCGCGTGCATCGTGAGTGTATGTTACATTGAGATTCATCCTCAACACGAGGAGGTGGAGTTAAGGATTCTTTTTTTTTTGTGGGGGGGGGGGGATGGCGCATGTACGCAGCATGACCTTAACGGTCTCCATGACCTCGGCAGCTGATAGGCCTAAAGCCCACACAACCAACCAACCAACCAACGGAAGACCAGGTCCACTACAAAGCGGCGAGGGTACGCGTGGTCTTTAGCAGCGTCAATCGGAACCGTCTGAAGAAGGTATCTTCAGGTCACTTCGACCGGTGGTGGCTGCAGAACATGGAGTCTGTTACACTATCGGTGTCGAGACGTAACGTCCGGGAGGGCAACGAGTCGAGCTCCCCCGGCAACGATCAGACAAGTAACAACGGTAGGCCCAACAGGACCGCGCACAAACGCAGCCGTAACGGGCGAGAAAGCAGCAACGGACCGGACAACAGTGGCAGCCCACGACACCGTACGGGAGGAGAACGGAACAACAGTCGGACAAAATGACAGCTCCCAAACGGACCGTAGGGAAAAGGAGAGAAAGGAGCTGAAAAAGATAGGACGACAACGGGTAACCCAGAGAGACCCGAAGAAAAGTGCCGTTAAGAGAGGGGAGAGAGCAGCAAAGGGCTGTTGCAACAGCAGCGCCCGAGAGAACCATAAACGCTGCCGTAGAGAGAGAAAACAGCTGATAATCTAATTAGCTTGGGTGCAGGCGCCCCCAGCTGGTGCTCTGAACCCCTTACCCCTCCCCCAAACCTCCACCTTCCTCCCACCCCGTCCGCCGGCAGTGGCCGTGTCCGGCGGAGGAACACGCACGTGTGGCATGCGAACAGCGGGGCAGGAACCGTGGGGGCACGGTAACCTCGGGTAATAGGGAGTGTAGGGCAGCGTGAAGTGCATGATACGACAGGGATAGTCGAGAAAACTTCTTTTCTAAACGGAGTAACAAACAGTGCTTCCATAACACAACAACAACAGTGGTAAAACGGAATATACGAACGGCGTCTCATTCCAAAACAGTCATAAAAAAGATTCACAAAACACTCAAAAAAACAAATAAAAACAAACATGACAAACACCCAGGACAAAGAAACAGTGACTAGTGATAAAAGCAGCGAAAGCCACAGAAGAAAATCGGTGAGAGACAGCAGAAGCTGAGACGAGACGAGACAGAACAGGAACACCGACGACTCGAGCAGGTGAGACAGTGAACCACGAGACGAGACCACCCGAGACAGGAGCAGAAGACGCCTAGAGAGAGGCAAGAGGAAAGGACCGTGGTGGCGGTGTGGGGAGCCTCGCCTCCTTGCTGCTACTTACACAGTTCCCCCAGCACACACACACACACTCACACTATACTGTACCACCAATAATCCACTACAGAGAAAGGAAAAGACTCGCTCGGTTGGCTTTAAGAGCCCTGTCGCTTATCGAAGTGAGAGGAGCTGCCGCTGCAGGAGGAGGAGGAGGAGGAGGAAGAGGAGGAGGAGTTTTCGGGATAATTTACGTCAAGTGGGTACGAGGGAGTGGAGAGAGAGCTCAGTAGCGTTCTATTTTCTTTTTCTTTTTCTAAGCGGAGACGAGAAATGAAAGAGTAATTCAAGTAGCCATAAAACTCCATTCCTACCTAATGTATGGATTAAGCATAAGGCAAGGGGAGGCGGGGCGTGCAGCGCACAAAGCCATTAACTCTTTACAAACTGCCAATGCAACCGAAGACAGCAGTTTACCTTCTCTACCATACGCCAGGTACCCATTCATCGACCAAAAATAACCCGTAATGAGACGATGAACAGCTAGGTTTGGAATTTTGGACGGCTGTCTGGACCATGACTCGAACCCGGGCACGTAGACTCATAAAAAGTCACGCCATCCACTCCGCCATGAGGGATCATTTGACGTGGTCTGATTATGTGGAATTTTGGAAACCGCAAGAACCTAATGTTATTCGGCGCTCTCTGACAAAAAGAATTATATATACATCTAAAAGCTTAAAATGAATTACATGAAATGTTTTCAATTCTTAGATTCGTAGGCTAAAGCTTTATAAAAGCCATCCATCTCAAAAAGATGATGATGATGATGATGATGATGACATTAATAATACCAATAATAATAATCAAAAGAAACACTAAGCCACGATGTTTTGATAGGACATGTTCCGCCGGATGTGCTGGCCGGAACCACAGCGAACGCCCAGTTCAATCACACACACACATAACAGTAATTCCCACACCGGTGAACACGAACAGGTGAACAGGCAACAGGCACGATAGCACTGGTGACAAGATATCGCCAGGTTAAACACCACCAGAATGTAAGATATCATCTGTATGGACAGTGAAATATGATCTGAATATCAAGCTTTTCTAACAATATGGAAATGTACCACACAAATCAACAATCAACGTGAGATATCTCAGTATGGACTGTATGGCTAGCCCAATACAGTCCAGTGACTGTAAGGCTGTAATTCAACACAGCAATAACAGCTTCACTTTAACACAGCACAATGACCATTTGGCTGCCCTTCCACACAGTACACTGTCCATTTGGTTGAACTTGAACAGGGAACAACAATTATAAGACCGCACCTGAAAGAGCATTTTTACGGCTGCATTATAACCAAGAAAGGCTGCACCATGAAACAGCACAGGGGCTGTGGAACTACGTGGTCCAGTGATCCACAACGGGCCACAGGACTGGCGTAACAATGCACAGCCACTACAAGTCTGCAGCTGAACACACACCACACGGACTCTAGGAACGCACTTCCGTGGGGGAGCGCCGGAACGAAGCAAGACGTCGTCTACAGAACCACAACATTACACATCCCGGGACACCAAGAGCAACGACTAATAAGGGAAGGATTGCAGACCCACCGGGTAGGCACACCTGTTGCCCCCCCCCCGTGGGAAGCTGATCCGAGCCAGTGATCACACAGCGATCAGAAGAACGTGATCAACAACCCCATCCGCCACACACCCACCCCACCCACCCACCAGCCCGCCCACGCAAACACACACACACATTCCTGCCCTAAATCCCCGCCGTGCTACGTGGGGATTGACGGCAACAGGTGTTCTTAAGCTATATGGGTGGCCGGGTGAGGCTTACAAGAGGGTACACACGCGCATTTTCCTTCGGCTGGAGGACTTAAGTGATTCGCACGAGCGTCGATTCAATACAGAGTGTGAATATACGCCCCTCCCCCGCCCCCCCGTTGCTAGTCTTCTCATCGCCGCACAATCGCCTGTAAATTACTCAAGCGTCGATCAATATCGCGTTCATCACTATCATTTCCCAGCCTCGTCATCGCCATCTCTTCGTGGCAGGCCATCGCCAGTATGGTCATCCTCATCACCCGACCGACTCATCCCTCAGCAGGGTCGTCGTCTTCACCACTATCATTACCGGTGTTCTTTATGGCAGGGGGGGGGGGCGGCCTGCCTCCGCCAGCCGCGTACAACCTGCCCCGCCGTAAACACTGGCAGCCAGAGAGAGAGAGAGAGAGAGAGAGAGAGAGATGGGGGGTGGATCAGAGATCTATCTCGTAGGCGGTAGCTGTGGCCTGGAGTGGAAGAGGAACTAGATGTGGTGTCAGCGAATGGTGGTCGTGTCAGCGTGAGCAAAAGATGGTCGAAATGAGCACTGGTAGGCCTCGGTGGAAATTGGTGGCTCTGACGACCATAGGCGGTGTTTGGTGTTGACTGGTGGTGGCGATGGTGGTGTTGGCAGAGGGCGTGTGTGTGTGTGTGTGTGTGTGTTGTGTGTGTGTGTGTGTGTGTGGCGTTCGCAAAAGGCGCGCGCGGGCGGTGTTGGCAGAGGGCGTTGGTGACGGCGTCGGCAGGGAGGGCAGCGATGTCAGTGGGGTGTGAGGGACGGGTCGGGAGGGAGGCGAGGGCGTGCCCCAGTAAAGGCTCGTGACTCGTGTGCAACAAAGCCTCCACCAGGATGCATGGCGGCTGGCCGAGTCGACCCCACCACGCGATCCCGGGCCTTGTCGCCTCACATCCCGGGGTCACTCCGTATGGCCTGCGGTGCGTCATCCCGCTGGACCTCAGGAAGAGGAAGTGACGGCGGTGGGAGAGAGAGGGAGGGAGGGAGGAAGTGTGCAGGCGTAGGAACAAAAGTGTTATGGGTGGCGGGGCAAGAGAGACCCAGGCGGGGCAGACCGGACGAGCCGACACCAGAGGTACTCCACCCTCCGCCACCAGCCCAGTTACCAAACACCGCCCCTACCACCACCAACGCCGCTCTACCACCACTACTAGCACCACCAACACCACCGCTGCCCCTACCACCACCACCACCACTACTAGCACCACCACCACCAACACCACCGCTGCCCCTACCACCACCAACGCTACTTACACCACGTCTACCCTTAGACAATACATTACATACCCTTGACGGTACGATCTCTAGACACTACGGTACGATCCTTGAGCACAACGGTAAGATCCCGGAGCATTACGGTACGATGGTTGGATATGATGGCTTAGCCGTTGACTAGACCCTTAAGGATTAGGTCAAAGGTCAGGCCATCACACCCAAAGGTCGTCCTGTCGTGCTCAAAGGTGCTAGACGCTCGGGAGACACAAGACGAGAGGGCCCTCATGTGGTCTTCTGTGCTCGAGATGGAGGAGAATAATAAAATAGGGAGGGGAAGGAAGGAGCATAGATAAAGAGGGAAGGAAGGGGGGAAAAGGAGGAAGATGATGAAAGGGTAGAGGTGGGAGAAAGAAGAAGTGGAAGTAAAGGAGGGGGAGAGAGAGAGAAGGGAGAGAAGAATGTCATGAGGGAGGTGGAGTGATGGAGTGTGTGAGGGAGATGGACACGAGAGGCAGGGGGGAACTTGGGATGGAGGATGACACGAAGGGGAGGGAGGGAGAAAATCAGACACAAAGAGACCAGGAGACCGCAGCCAGTTCCGGCGGCGTGCCAGGGATGTTATCATGACCCTAGGAGCGACCTCCTGGGATGACTGGCTCACCCCGCTGGCCACGGCAGTACCCCCGCGCCCAGGGCACCGCCACCTGCCCTCCCCTTCCCCGGCACGCACCACCTCCGCCCACCGCCACAAACCCCCTCACCTCGGCCCACCTCCAACTCCTTCCCCACTGTAGGTACACACCCACCGCCCACCTCCATATCCATCCCCGCGCCGTGCCTATGACCTTGCAACCCTCCCATCCTGCACCTCCGCCCATCCCATATAACGAAACCCCTCCGGTGTCCCTTCGGGCTGCCCAGAGCCTTTCCCAAGTCCGCCAAGCCAACGTCCACACCTTCTGTACACACCAGCTCGCTGCAGCCCTCACACCCGTGGCCCGACACGCCAACGATAATTCAAGAAAGAAGATAACCTGAAACTTCCATTAGGTTTTAACAAAATCTGAACACTGTAAAAGGAAATTCTAAAAAATTCACAGCCAGCCCTGACTAAAATCATAATGCTCAAATCCTTCGCCGAGAACATATTTCATTAACATTTATAGTCTTCAAGCTCACTATTATGCGAAGCAACGTCGACCACGTCTCCAACCAAACTGCCCAAAGTCTTTAGGTCGACCCTCCCACGTCACGGTCTCTTCAGAGAGGTCACGAGACCTGGGCACGAAGAGATTAGAGCGATTTTTGTCTTCCCCGCCACCAGTTTGAATTTAACTCATAAACTTATCCAATTCGTGATTACGGATTGAAAGGAGTCTTTCCGTTCTTAATCCAACGCACCCATTATCGTGGTTAAGTTCTGCTCCGGGATTCTAACACACCCGACGTGGTGGTGATGCAATCTTTGCTACGGGGACGAACGAATTACTTTTGTTTGTGTGGCCGAGCCGAACAGTCGTCTCCTCCCGAGTTTTCCTGGACGACTGCCGTGCCTCCCCTCCAGGTGGTATTCTTTTTTGGCAGAAGAGTCTTTCCCGGAGACCCAAATGACCCAAACGGGGAACCCGGTCGGTGGTGTGATGACTGCTTCGCCTTCTCCTCATGCTGGTGCTTTCTACAGGAAAGCTAAAAGTGACGAATGTACTGAAAAGATTCTCTCTCTCTCTCTCTCTCTCTCTCTCTCTCTCTCTCTCTATATATATATATATATATATATATATAT
>JAYMFT010146756.1:0-12708 GCA_038088735.1 Panulirus argus
ATATATATATATATATATATATATATATATATATATATATATATATATATATATATATTACTATAATACCGGAGGGGAAGCAGTGGTGGGTATATTGGCTGACGGAGGTTGCCATAAGCCACCGCTGGCTAATACACTCCCAACATCATCACACTTGAACATGTAAACACTGCAACGGTGGTTGCTCCCCCGCAGGGGGGGGGGTGGTCTCGGGTGAGTGTAAACACCATCAGGTCGTAATGAGTAGCTCTCCATTCTGGGCTAATGGTACGGGAGGTCATTACGGAGTTTATTGTTATTCCAATGCAAATATAAGACTTGGCATCGTGATACAGGCCTCACGACGGTACACCAGTTCCATGAACTCGACGGTACGATCCTTAAGCACTGAGGCACAGTACGATGAACACGAAGGTACAGTTCAGTGAACACGACGGTACGATTCTTAAGCAATGACGTACAATTGCATGAATTCGACGGTACGGTCTTTGAGGTCGATGGTATGATTGCCTGAACGCGACGGTACCGTTCCGAAGCACGACGGTACGATTCCGCGAGCACGTCGGTGCAACCCATGAGTCCAACTGGTACGATTCCACGAACTCGACGGTACAATGCCTGAGCACGACGGTACAATTACATGAACACGACGGTACGATACTTAAGCACTGAGGTACGTGTACCATGAAACACGGAGGTAGAATTCCTTGAACACGACGGTACCGTCCTTGAGCACTGAGGTACACTACCATGAACAGTTTCTTGAGCACAACGGTACGATCCTTGAGCAGGAAGTTGCGACCACCTTGTTCTTCTGACCTTACCCTTAGGGGTAAAGGCCAAAGGCCTGGCCCCCGTCATCACACGCAGGAGCCCCTGACACCACTGTTGTCATAACCAGGAGCTGTAGCTACTGTACCCCTTCCTACACACACACACACACACCTTTGATCTGCCTCTGCCCAAGTCATTTACTAAAGTGTTCTTCTTATCAATCACATTACCTAATAACGTTGTTGTGATCAAAGACTGATTTTGCCCCTCCATGGGAGTGTGACTTGCAGATGTACAGTGTTTCTGTCCACACTGAATGGACCCACTGGACTGTGATGGGGTATGAAAGAAAAGGTGTGATGCTTTGACCTCCCACTTGCGAGCTGGACGGCACTCTACAGTCTCTCAGGGTACGTCTTTTTTGGCCTGCGCGAGCTTGTGAACACTACGGTACATGATGGCGTGACGTTTGATCCGGCTTTTGAGGAGGAGGTCAGGTCAAAGTTCACGCCATCATACCCAAAGGGTCGTAAAGTCCTGATTGACTAAGTGGGTCAGAAACATGATGGTGAATGTTTTTTGGTCAGTTTTATGAGAGATTATTGGATGAATTAACGAGATATGCAGGTGGTGCTCAAGGCTGTCGCTCTCATACAGATATAACCACAGATAACCCTTGTTGATGGTACAAATCGGCAAGGTTTTTGCCTTGCATTATAGTAAACACAGATTCTTTAATCGTCATTTATGATTGCAAAAAATATTTATTAGAATGTGGTCGTCTGAAAATATGGAACTCAAATGTTTGAATCGTTACCTTAATTGAGATTCGTTCGTCTGGAAACAGTGAACCTCGGTGTTTGAGTCGAACCTAACCATCAGACTGAAACGCCCGATGGATATGTTGACCCAGCCTTTATCCCGACTCGTGAGGGTTAGGGTAAATGCTTGGCTGTCGTCCTCAAGGGGTCATGCCGTCGTATATGAAGTTCGAACTGGCACAGTCGACTTTAAAGCACGTTCGTCTGGCGCGAATCCGTTGTTCGAGCGAGGGTTCGCTTTTCTTATCATCATCAGTGTTCCATTCGGCAGTGGTTGGAGAATTCGTCAGGCAGTGGGTTGTTTTTAGGGTCCACTGAAATACTGAGGGTTATAAAGATGCGAGGGGCCAATTGTTACGCGGCAGATGTCACGTCAAATAAGCCCCAAACACACTCCTGTGTGGATGCACTCATATTCATGTATATACAGACACAGAATTTATATTACAAGTATTTGCGAATGCTTCTTACCGGCTACACTCTCCAGCTCAGACATTTAGTGTGATATTGGTGGCGGTAGAATGACAGTAAAATGCATTGGAGGAAAATGCGGTTGGTAAATGGAACGAACACCTTCATTTATATTACTCAAGGGAAAATTGAATGATGATTAGTGATTCATTCCTTGGTTCGTACTTGTCACGGTAACAATTGGCAGTTGTCTGCTATTTTGATGACCGGGATCAGTCGGCGTCATGTGCTCATGACTATGTAGTTATTGCGTCAACGCTGACACAGGTTCTGCCATCACCAACTGGGGGTTCACAAGAGACAAGCTACACCGATCACCACACGGGCGGGAGGAACAGGCCCCCCGCCGGGGGCTGGAACAGACCACAGCAACAGACCGTAACGAAACCCCGAGTGAAAATGAAAGGAACTGCACAGTGTGCGAGAGCGAGACACGTCCTTAACACGATTGAGTAGATTACCTGTGTAACTTAACCACCCCTTACACCCCCCCCCCTTTTCCAATCCCCCCCACCCCCCACCCCACCCCACCCCCGGCGCCACGCCCTGCTTTAATTAACTTCGTGAATTTTGACCTTTGACCTTGGAATACAGGAAAAAATATACAGTCACGATAAAGGCATGACGAATGATACATAAGTCTGTAACAATGCACAGCAACTGTTTTTCCATCGCACAATCACTGCTCGCTACTAATGGCTAAAAAAAAAAAAAAGACAGTATATAACATTTCTTTTTTGTTATTTAACCTTTTGGCCTTCAGGAGCAGGCAGTACGTGGGGTAAATCACCTTCAGTATGAGCCCCGGGTCACGGCCTGGGGAACAGGGGTGTGTGTGGTGTGCACTGCCACATTCAGTGGGAGACAGAGACGCGCCCAAAGCTGCCCCTACCCGCCGTGCACCGCCTCTCGTCTCTCACGTGACTGTCTTGCCCCTGTCCACGCTGGGGATTGTTCCAGTTTGAGTGGGGGAGTTATGACAGACCGTTGCAGTCCCCAGGGTGCCCCTGGGACAAGATGCATCACAGACAAGATTGAACCACAATAAGAACTAGCAATAAATTACCACTCATCTTGCAACAAATTACCAGCCGAGAGTGAACGCGTTTAACCACCGAGTGGAATAAATCTTCAGCGCGCGTTGGAATCAACCAGGCTAAAGCAACAGACTGGATCCAGCCTCACCATCACAGACTCGAACATACCGCATCACACGGGAACAAGCCACAACTCGCGCCGTTCCACACCAGGAGAAGGAATGGGCCTGGCAAGTCATCAGGAACAATGGGCCGAGCCAGAGCTCAAGTTTAACGTCTCCTCCTCCTCCTCCTCCTCCTCCTACTCCTGTCCTTTCTGAGGTTGTGGTGGAGGTAGCGGCCTCCGTCCGCCGTGAGCGGGGGAGGTGGAGTGTGAGGCGAGGGGTGGCAACCACTCGCTGCCTCACCACCACACTGGTGTGCCCTCCTTCCTACCGTATGACTCCGCCTCCACCTTCAGTTATCCACCTCCTCATACAACATTTCCACCCTTCTCTGAGCCTGCTCCACCGAATGAGCCACCTTCGCCTGCCCTCATCCACACGTTCCCCACTGGTTCTCGCCCGACTGTACCACTTGCCTCAGTCCATAGATTTCGCTGTTTTGTTCTTACCCTTCATTCACCCGCCTACCCTTACCCATTGTCCCTTTACTCATGAGTCGCCTTACCCTGAACCATGCTTGACCCAACCTCCCTCCACTCCCCCTTCCCCTCCCCATCCACCCATATCCACACACCATCCAGTGTGGTGTTCTCTTCCCCACGGGGCATTGGGTCCCTCTGCTCGACCTGTGACCGCCTTGATTAAGGTAGAAAAGGCTAATTAATGAGGAGTGATGGCTGGATCTCTTTTGATTTACGGGTGTAATTAGACTCGCGTTGGCCAGGTCGGTCGGTCGGTCGGGTCTCTTGACGCTACCCGAGCCGTTCCCCTCCATGGATTATTGTCTCCTCGTTTTCTGTCTGTTTATTAGCCTCTTTAATCTCTGCTGGTATTCCAGAGGCTGTTTATTTTATCGTTTCCTCTCTTGATGTAAATTGCTTTAAAGCTGTTTTTTACTCAAGTTATGTATATATTTTTTTTTCTTTGTATTTCTGTGTTCCCTGCTTTTGTTTTTGTTTTTGTTTTTGTTTCTCTCTTGTCCCTCTTTATGCGTGTGTGTGTAAATCCAGCTTGAAGGCAAATTCAAGGTTCATTTTGCCGAGAGAATTATCTAATTTTCCTTTTTATTTCTTGCAGCGTGTATCACATTCTTACAGACGCTTAGGTTTTCTCTTGTTATGTGTGTGCGTGTGTATGTCGTTACCTATTTGTACTGTACGGGGAGCGAGTTTTACACACTTGGGCTCCCATCTCTTGAACATTTTCTGCTAACGTGGAGAGTTTTTTAGACCTCTTTTGCCGTCCGCAGTTTACCGTTTCCTTGTCTAATTTATTCCATTCATCCTCTAGTCTTATGCTGTAAAAGGTCTTTCTTATATCCCTTTCCAATACTATCCTTCTTTACTACTGTATCATGTCCTCTGGTCCTTCTGTCCTTATGTCTTTGGAAGAAGTGTTCACTGTCTTCGTTATCAAGCTGACTTAAAGGCTTAAGGTTGTGATCAGGTCACCCCTCACTCTTCTCTTGTACGTAGTTGACGAATTCAAGACCTCTTGCCTTACCCCGTAACTCAGCTCTCTTAATTCCGGTCCCAACTTTGTTGCCCTCCTCTGCAACTTCTCCGTTAGTTCTTCGTGGTTCTTCAAGTGCGCCGAGTAGACCCAAGAAACTAGCTTTAGTTATGACCTAATAATATGGGATGTGAATAGGCTCCTGAATCTTTCCCTATACCTCTGTATGTGTGTGCGTGTGTGTGGTAATTATTAGGAAAAAGTACAATATAAGCATCAAGGGCGAGTGCTGGGGAACGCCCGAATCCTCCACCAGGCCCACGTAATCAGCTTGGGCGGGTACGACCCACCCCCTACCCCACCTCCCTCCGTCACGTCAAATAGACGTTCCTCTCGTAGTGATCTTTACAACTCGAGCGTCACACTCGAGCGTCACAGTCAAGGGTCACACTCGTTAGGGAGGAATGACGAGGGCTCGTTATGTTGTGGCTTGAGTTGGTGGTGGTGGCAGGGTTGATGATGACGCGTCTCGTGGCTCAAGGTACGGTTGATGGGGCCGTTTGGTACAGGTGGGTGTGGCTGCTGACAGCATTACCATCAGTGGTGGTGGTGGTGGTAGCCGGTGACAACATTACCAGCAGTGAAGGTGGTGGTAGCCGGTGACACCGTTATCCACGTTGGTGGTGGTAACTAGTGACACCTTATCAACTGTGGTGGTGGTGGCGGCCGGTTGACACCATTACCAACGGTGGTGGTGGATGGTGATGACACCGTTACCAACAGCGGCAGTGATTGGCTGGCTGCCACCATAAACAACCACAGGAAGTGCCTTTAATTAAGCCTCTGCCCTTCAGCTGCATTTGACGGCAGTTCTTGGTGTCATGGGAGACAGGATGACAGACTCGGTGTCACGGAGGGGAGGGGAGGTGAGGTGGGTTCGGGCGAGGGGATATTAGGATGGCCATGCCCGCGTCATGTGGAGGTTGCATGGCAGTGCTTGTGTCATTTTAGGGCGAGGGGATGGGACGGAAGCGCCCTCGTGTCATGGGGTTAGGTAGGACTGCAACACCCATGGGGTGGGGTTGGGGGGAGGGGTAATAGGGTAGCAGCCTTTTATTGAGCATGTGGTCCCGAGTGACGCAACAATCGCCGCCGTCGCAATTTTATGTTCCTGTCGTAAAACCAAACGTCTCGGGTTAAGACGCCTGGTCTGGTGTCACCGGGAGACACCTGGGGCACAGGTGTTCAGTGGCACTCGTATATGCTCAGAGGTATACGGTATGGGGTCTGTGGGGTATACTTCCCCAGTAGTTGCTCCTCGTGGTATATCACACAGGGGGAGGGGGAGAGTATAACGCCCCTGGGGCTTTGATCCCACTCTCCCAGGTCACAGTATTAGAATCTCCCTAAGTACCACATAGGTGTTCTCCCCGGGTCCCAACATGGGTGTTCTCCCCAGGTCACAACATGGGTGCACTTCCCAGGTCACCACATATGTGCCCTAACCTTGTTCACCCTATTTGTGCCTTCTCCAGGTCACCACTTTAGTAACCACCAGGTCATCACCTTCGTGCCCTCCCCAGGTCACCACACACTCGCCCCACCACTCGCATCACCAGTACCTCTCCCCATCACATCCCTACTCTTGTTGGCGGCCGACGCCAATCCCTCAAACGAATGGTCTTCAGACTCAGCACGGGCCACAGTCTCTCCCATGGCCCCAACCAACGGCCGCTGACTCTGTTAAGATCAGCTGTCGATAACGGAACGAGCGGCCATTACCATCCAAGAAACAACGCGGGGTAATTCCCCTAAAATTGCCCTCGTAATGCCCCTTTTCCCCTCACCAGAGTGGATTTTTTCCCCCCTGGCTGTACCTCGTCTTCGTAATTGCCCCTCCTTCCCCTGGGAGTGCGCTGTGTAGTGTAGGTCTGGGATGCACATCTCTTGATTACAGACGCCACGTAGAGTGTGCTGTATACCTGGTCGGTAAACATAATTAGATCACTCGTTCTAGATACGATATGCCTCAGACGAATGCTGGGTGGGTGTGGGTGGACATCCGGTGGTCAGAAAGTGCGAGTGTTTGAGAGAGAGAGAGAGTGAGAGGGTGAGGGTGGGGTGGGATGGGATGGGATGGGAGGAAGAGAGTAGCTCCCCATCTGTTGATACAGTGAACGAGATTTTTCCATTGGGCTGGGCTAGCGCGTGGCGCTCACCGCAGGAAAATTTAGTGTCTAAGACAAAATAAACAGTCGTGTGAGTTACCTGGTGTCATGTGTTATGCGTGAGATGGAGAGGTTGTACGTGCGTATGTGGCCTGAAGGCCAAGCAGCCTCACGTGTAGGTGAGGCAGAAGGAGGAAGGGAAGACAGCTTCGTACCTGGGCCAGAGAGAGAGAGAGACGTACAGTGTGTGCGTCCCTCCGTTCATCGCTATAGGCAAAGGTTAACACACCGTTAGCAGAGTTAGCAGTTTCCGTGCGAGGTTCTTATGTATACCTCGAGAGGGAGGGGCACCTCACCACTCATAATGAGATCTTGATACGCATCACCTTTGTTTTACCCTCCCAAGTGTCGGACTATGAAGGCTCCCGGCACAGTATAGATCACAGGAAAACTCGCGTATATGCTATCCATCTCTCTCTCTCCCCCCTTCCCTCCCCTTGGATGATAAGATGTTGTGCACGGATATCAAGTTAGGAAGTGTAAGTGGGGCGTTTTAGCTATGAAAGGACTTGAGTAATGCCATCAGCGTGTGTGTGTGTGTGTGTGTGTCATGCACTGCGATCAATCTGCTATTATTGCTCGGGCCACCTCCACCTCCCCTCCCTCGCCCGTGACGGGAGCCGTCGTCCAGTTAAAGTGGATTAGGGAGCCCTTGTCGCCCGAGTGCTATTTGAAGACCCATTTTGCGAGGGTTAGCTCGTTAGCGACCGAAATAAGACATTAGCCTCTGCCTTCGTGGAAAATGATCGTATGATTGAGAGGATTAGTGATGGATAGATGTTTGCCAAGTCCATCCAGGCGTGTTATGTGCAGTACCTCGTCTCCATCATGTAATTGGGAATATTTTCGTGTCCTCTCCGTACAGTACAAGTACGTGATTACAGCTTACAATCCCTTGATCACGACCTGTGAAAACACGACAGTACGACTCTTGAGAGCAGCAGCGGTACGACCCTTGGATGTGATGATGTGTAAGTCTATAAGTCTGACCCTTTAAGGGTCAGGTCAGAGGCCACGTTATTACACCCAAGGGTCGTGCCCTTGTGCTCCAGGGTCGTACCACTGTCGTCAGGGGTCGCACCCTCCTGATGTCACCGTCGTGGTCAAGGGTCGTAAAGTGGTTAAGGGTCGTGCCGCCGTGGTCGTCTCGCAGTTCTCAAGGATTTGATCTGTCTCTTTGTAATCAGCACATGTTATTCGGGGGACGAATGATAATGGACTTGCCGTACATACTCCAAGAATGAATGACGGGCATATTTCATGCATTGTTCGGTGAATGAATGGCGAACTTTAGGGGTAGCAAGGTGGAGGTGTTCCTGATTTACCCCCTGTGGGATCAAGAATGCTATGGAGTTAAGACCAGAGTTGATATAATGGCAAACAGACAGAAGGCGATGGACGTGAGTTGAGATACCATTTGTAAGCATAGAACCGATAATAATGACAGACTGGTTAGTGTTGGACACGGTTCAGATATCAATTAAGGATGTAGTTAATTATGACACATGATTAAATGGACATGATTGAGACATTGTTTGATGATTTAGTTAATAATACCAGGTAGATAGATAGATAATGATGGACGTGTGTTTGATGATTTAGTTAATAATGCCAGGTAGATAGATAGATAATGATGGACGTGATTCAGATACCATTCAAGGGATGATGAGAGATGACCACATCTTCACTATAGGTCGACATCTGACGTGGGACTCCGTATACGGCCGTGGTTGGCTGCAAAGCCGCGGGCGTGGAAGAAGTACATCCGATATCAATTTCATATCGGCGGATGGCACGGTATCGGTATATATACATTCGGGATAGCCTCATCTTTCGGATGTTATTTAAGAGGAGAGAGAGAGAGAGAGAGAGAGAGAGAGAGAGAGAGAGAGAGAGAGAGAGAGAGAGAGAGAGGGAGAGAGAGAGAGAGAGAGAGAGAGAGAGAGAGAGAGAGAGAGGAACAAGAAAAAGAAGTTATGTTCATATGTGTTTGCGTGTGTGTGTGTGCGTGTGTGTCTTTGTGTTTGTCCGTTCCTCCTGTGTAAACATTAGATAGCATGTATTTTGTGTACCAGTTCGACACTTGTTTGCCTTTGAACGAAGGCAAACATAAGTGTGTTTACCGCTATTGATAATCGATGTGAGCACAAACGAGGCTCGTAGCGCTGTAGTTCTGGAGACGTAATGCGCAAATTCTGAGTCGCCTCAAATTCAGAATCACTCGGCCTTTGTCCGCCAATTAGATGATGTTTTACACCAAATACATCCTTTGCTACGGCCACTCTGGGCTCGGCGAAGTTAATTATAGATTTAAGTCTATACGTACAATGTACTTAAGATTATGTAATTAAGTTGAAAAAAAAAGATAATTTTGGTAATGGTTACAGTAATATGAATTACTTTGTGATGTTAGGGATCGCTCCTTTTGCCCTGCCTCGCTCTCTCTCTCTCTCTCTCCCCGGCTGTGTGTGTGTGGGTCGGAATCTCATCATCACCTCATCTGAATCCCATTATGTCCCTCGCGTGGTCTCCCTAGTACTGGGGAGTATATATATATATATGTGACTCCGCCGTCCACGGGTGGTAAGGGTTGCTGTGTCGCCTGGTTTCAGATTCACGATATCTGTGTGTAATCATTTGCCAAATGGACTTATTTTACACACACGCTGGTTGAGAAACATTTTCCTTTCTTCTGTTAGTTGAATAGATAAGCACAAATTATCTGAGGAGACTCCAGGTATGTGTTTTCAAGTAGTGAGAGGACTGAGCCCTGGCGAGTCCTATCTTCTTTGGTTAGTAATATCCATCAGGAATTTTTTCCTCGTCAGCTTGGGTCAGTACCCAAGTCAGCCTAAGGAGGGGACCTCATCCCTCGGGCCAGCAACCCTGGTTGCTCGGCTGGAGAGGAGAGAGACCGGCCCCTCCTCCTCCTCCTCCTCCTCCTCCTCCATGGGTCGCTGACTCGCACACAGTACTGTCCCATTGAGAAAGTTGCCGCCCTTCACAGTAAAGTTCTCATTGATAAAGTTCTAATTGGGAGAGTTCTTTTCCCCTCCTTCAGCAAGGGGCAAGGGGGCAGGGAGGAGCGAACGTATCTTGTGTGTGAGGATGGAGGGGGGGTGCGAGGGGGTATATCCAGGGTGGAGGCTCACAGGTCACCGGTGGCCCAGCTCCTGACGGAGATGGCATCCATGTTCCTCAGGCGCGTCGTGGCTGGAGCTCTCCCACTCGTCACAGCAGACCAGTCAATGCGTCTCCACTCTCACAGTCCGGCAGTCAGTGGCTCCTTTCTCTGACTTTCTCACTGTCAAAGCCGCCAACGATCTCTCCAGTACATGTCGGTAAGGTCTCTTCTTTGCTCGCGGTCCTCCACACCTCTCACTAAAGTCTCTCAAGTCACGCTAGGGGTCTCTGCCATTGTTGTGACAATCTCTCAGTCATGCGAGTAACTGTTTCTTAGTCACAGTCACCACAGTCCGTCCCAGTTGTCACAGTCATTCAGTTTGTGACTTGCTAGGATCGTCATGTCACCATGGCTGTGTTGTTAGTTATTTCATGCTCTCGTCTCTCTAATGGCCAAGGTTCGAAGACGATAATTGACGTAATATGATGATGGCCACTGTACAGTAGCCTCATGGCTGGGTCTGACCTGTGTCTCATGGCTGGGTCTGACCCGGGCCTTTAAGTGACCTTGTGTTCCGATGGACTTTTTAAATCGTAGGCAACAAACCTGCAGTTCCGGGAAGATGACCTGTCGCTGCCCTATCCTGCAGTGCTCATCCAACATCCGTGACGGAACGGAGTTAACAATATTAGGTGCAGTAGTATGTCAGCGTTCAGGACGCTGCTCATATACGATGAAGATTAGATATACAAAACAACACACCTGTTGGTGTGTGATGCTGTAGACGATGGCGAGTTTACAAGTACATTTCAGTGTTACCTGTAGACCCCGTCAGACCTCGCTGTAGAACAGATCACGACTGTTGGATGCAGAGAGTTCACAGCGACATTAATAAAAGGCGGACAGGTCTGGCCCTAGGGGACAGGAGACCCACAAGGCCATGGAATAGAGTTACATGTGCCACAAGTCACCAGACACCCACAGGTCAAGCAAGAGAGACATTAGAGCCAATGTGAACCACGCATTACAGCAGGGGCAGCCACAGAAGAACAGCAGGGTCTCTCTGTCGGTTTGAGTGCCGCTGGCTAAGCCTCATGGGTCACTCTGGACTGGAGATCCACCGTCCGTCTGTCCTCCTCCTCACTGTATCTCGACTCCTCCCGCCCACCCCTGCCTCTTACCCAACAACGCCACGCTACCATCACCGAAATTCCCTCCTCACGTTTACCGTTCCATTTTTCTGACCAGTTCCATCGTCCCCTACCCCCCTTTCCAACCGTGTCTCCATCACTCAGACCTCGCCTTTTCCTCCCTTCATACTCAACCTTCACATTCCTCTCCCTATGACTCCCCAGTGGTCATCACATCCCTCCCATCCCCTCCCCTCCCCAATCCTCCCTCTGGTCGTCTCCCCGTTTCTATAAACCTGTCCTCCCGCCTTCCGTCTAGTCAGGCGCGGCATGTGTATTCCCTGCCCGCTCCCCTGCAGCCGTGCGATCGTCTCTCCAGTCTCCCTGTTGCCAACACATTCATGGTTTTCCATTCACCTTGAAAATGTGATATGATGTGGCCTGTCGAGGAACGCGGTCATCTGTGTCCCGTGGTCTGTCGTGGAGTACGGTGATCTAGCAAGCTAGTGTCGTGCTTGAGTATAGGTACCAAATATTATCCAGCATTTTCCTGGTATAAAAGTTATGTGTGTAGCTAGTAGCAAAGATTTTTGGGCAGTCAAAACATGATTTATCGAGGAATACATGAAGGTTTATCGCGCTGCGCCGTGAGGGAATCATTACAGCTGTAAATATCCTTTATTACCGAGCAACAGTTACTACCAGGGCGTCTGCAGTGTCGGAGGGCCACGGTGCCACCCTGGTGCACTCGACCATACGTCCATCCCAGGGTCAAAACAGTGTTTGACTTCCAATATTTCACCCTTCAGACAGACGGGTCCAAGTGATGGGTTGGTGGGGGAGTAAGGGGCGGGAGAGGAGAGGGGGGAGGTGGCGGTGGCCGGCAGTGGCAACAGTGAAGGCCCTCCGCACAGCTGTGGGGGGTGGGGGGTCCGTTCCACGCATCGGCCGTGATGATAGGGGCACATGTTCCCGTACCGTATTATAAGGCTTCCCTCGATAAAGGATCGCCATTACCCATCACCCTTATGACCTCAAGAGCAGTAAAGATATATAAAAAATAGTCGTCTCCAGGGAAAGTAACGACTCCTATATCTATTTTCCTCTTCAAGAACGTCGAGCGAAATGGAGCCTGGACTGCCCGGCCGGTCGGCTGTGGCACTATCTTGCCGCCGCCCGGGAGTCTGCTCTACCCCCCCCCCCCTTCTCTAGGTCGTTAAGTCGCAGTTCTGTGATACCGTGAGGTTGCGTCACCCGAAGATCCTTGGTTCATTAACTCCAAAAGTCTACGCAGATGTAAGGGTAACGATTTCCTTCGGGAGTGAGTGAAAATTGTACATGACACTATCTATTTTTCTCATTTTATCACTCTTGTTACATATCCCGCTTCGAAACTATATATATATATATATATATATATATATATATTTTTTTTTTTTTTTTTTCATACATATTCGCTGTTTCCCGCATTAGCGAGGTAGCGTTAAGAACAGAGGATTGAGCCTTA
>JAYMFT010146767.1:0-12707 GCA_038088735.1 Panulirus argus
TTTTTTTCTTTTTTACTGGCATTCTGTCCACAAACATACACTCTCTCCTAGTCATATGTAGCGCTTAACAATACTTAACTCACACAGCTCATTCTTCATAACTCTAGTTTTTCCTGTTGTGAGCACCATGTGCTAGCCCTGCCTTTTGGCAAAATGGTTGGAGCTGTAGATAGAAGTAGTAGGTAGGAACATTTAGGGAGGATCGTTATGTAAAAGTAGTTGGTAGGAGCATTAGATAGAAGTAGTCAGTAGGAACATTATCTAGCAGCCTCAGCAAACACTGTGCTAGATTTGCCCTCTGCCAGTGACCTGTTAAGGGTGAGGCACTAAAGGCTAAGAAGCAACATTGGAGTTCACTTATTATGGTGACTCTAATGCCATGGCCAAATCTTTGAGGGAGTTCCAATTCGAACAGGTGCCAGAGATATAGATAGATAGATAGATCTTTTCTAATGTTTCTTGCTTGGTCTTTTGCCATGGCCTCTGGTAGCTCTACCTTTGCATTTTCAAAAAAATTTCCTCTGTAAAGATCCTCAGACTGGTTTATATACTTGAAGATTGTGATCATATTTCTGCTTATAATTTCCTTTTCCTGGTAGGCAAATTTATGGCTTCTAACCTATCATTAACCATCTTTCTTGCCTTTCTCTGGACCTTCTCTTTTAGTCCTTTGTGGTTCTTAAAGTTTAGTGATCAATCTAAAGTGGAATATCCTGATTTTGGTCTAATATATATTAAGAAGTGCTTGTTGAACATTTCTTTATCCATTCACTTAAATTAAGTTTTAATATTTGCCAGCAGACACCTTGTCTCTCTAACAGATGTCCAGAGATGATGCTCTGGTTATAGGCTTGTTAAGTATGCCTTTTGACATTTAGAAAGCATAAACTCTTTCAAATAATGGATATCACAAACATATGTACTGTGCAATGATATTAGAATTTCAAGTTAATGTTTAAATTGGAACAAAAGTTACATAGCTTTTGTTCTTTGACATTTAATAGTAGTATTTGATTTGTGTCATTTTAAGGTTGATAAATCATTATATATTTTGTATAAACTTCATGCCTTATTATCAGTTGATATGAAATATGATCTAGAGGAAAATGTTTGCATTTTTGTTTATTGATATGCATTATACTTTCTTAACAATTGTATACTTTTTTCAGCCTCAGAAATTCCTCTGAATGTAGATAATCTGTCATTCAGATAAACTACAGAAATGAAACAGTGCCCATTTTTACGATATTTCTTAACCTATTCAGGAGAAGCATGGTTAAGATTACATATATTAGTCATGTAATAAAGTCAGAGACAAATTGCCCTGTAAGTCATTAACTTAGCTTGAAACACTGTGTTATCTTAGGTTGGTTTTCTTAAAGATGCTGATTGATGTTTCAATCCCATTCTTTATGTGTATGCTGTCCTTCTGGCAATTGTATGTATGATATGCATGGATTATTTTCTGACATCAGCTCCTTTCCTCAGCATTACAAGGTTCTAGGAGTAATTTCTGAAAATTGTTTGAAAATTTATTAGATAAAGAAATGAATTAATACACTTCTTGCCAGTAGAAATTCTTTTATATTTATAATCCTTATATATAGATGCAGTGGTAATATCTGTACAATACAATTTTGATTGTTGTTACTACCAAGTAATGATTCCATGCATATTCCCTCTGCACCAATGATGAAAAAGGACTGAGATATCCAGCATAAGAATCAGGGTGGATGTGTAGTTAGGAACCTGACAACTGAGGTCCAAGTGTTGTCACATGTAATCCTTATATGTTTTAGGGTAGAATGTGTTTTGACCCTGATATCACAGTTGCCACCTTCATGAAAGAAATTACTTTAGATATTAATCTTATATCTGTTGTGGAAACGGTAGGGAATTTAATATATGTTATCTGTGTACAGTATTGATAATGGTGTTGCATATGTTTGTTGTAAAAGTTTCAGCTGGCTTTGAATCAGTGTAAAGAAGATGAGGGTATTGTGACGATGTAGTGAAGATATGAGGGTAGTGAAGAACAAAGATGTTATTAAGACAGAACTACTGTGAAATTAAGCATATTGAACATAAGAGTACAGTAATGATGAGGATGTAATAAACATAAAAGTGTAGTAAAGATGATGGTCTTGTGAAGATGGTCATCTGTCAGACATGTCAGCTCAACAGTTCTTTATCCCAGCTATCTGTTAAGCCTGCTCAAAATTCTCATAACCTAGTCATCTGGCAGGTCAGCTTATTAGTCTCATGACTTAGCTATCTTTCAAGCCACCCAACAGCCTGATAACTAAGCTATCCAGCATGCCAACTCAACCGTCTCATTATCGAGTTGTCTGTCAGGCCAATTCAGTATTCCCATACCACACTTAGGCCCTAGGTTCTCTGGGTTACAGAAATGTAACACAATTATAGATTGACTTTTTTTTTTTTGATGTTGAAGGGTCCAGTCACAGACAAAAGTCCACACCAAGGCCGGGCCCTAATTGAAATATAGAGGGAATTGAGAAAGGGGGAAAAGCAGACAGGGGAAGTATTTACAAATTTTTGAGAAAATGAAAAACATATACCCTTATTATATGTTTCTACTTATTTACTTTTATGTTATGAGAGTACCATAATCAGTGCATAATGTGAATTGATATAATCATATGTACATCAGTATAATCATATAACTTCATGTGATGTGGTATATAGGGGATGATGTGTTGTCAATGAACTGAGGCAGGGCATAAGAAGCAGCTCAGGGGAACCACTGAAATGTGGGCAAATGCAGCTTTGCTTCATCTTTTCTTGGCGCTATCTTGCTAATGTGGGAAACGGCAGTCAAGTATGAGAAAAAGGTCTCCATTTCTGTAAGAGCATGGCAGATGTCAGTTAAGCTGTAAATCAAGTTAGAATAATGGAATGAAACGTTGTTGTGGTTTGCAGGCATGTGTTTGAGCCCATACATGTTGACAGTAGGGCTTCACAATTCAAAAGTAATTTTTTAGTACTGTTCATATATTTCCTCGATTGTTGTACCTGTAAAGCAGTTTGGAACTTTATACTTCAGCATTGCATTTGGTATTCCTTAATACCCCCTTAGGTTTTATTTTAATGTATTTAAATATATTTTATACAGTACCATGGATCTAATTATTCAGTCAATCAGTATTAGTTCAGAGCATGATGATACATACAGAATCACTCATGTCAATTATCTCCACATCTTGTGTTGTAATTACTATCTCTTACTGCTCTTCTGTCCCATTTTTCATAGTTAAATTTATTATTCAGGGCCACTTTAAGTATGGAAAATAGTTTCTGCAGGGTTTGTTTACTGAACACACTATCTCTCCGCAGTACCGCTCACTGTTTGCCAACGTGGTTGCAGTCTTCTGGATTATCTACCTCACCAACAAACGGAGACAGGCTGCTGCAAAAAATCATTGAGATTGTGCAAAACTACTACATGACCTGCAGAAAGGAAATGGTAGAAGAAATAACCCCAAGTCAATAAGGGGAAGGAGAATATAAAACAAGTAAAACATACATTTATGTCAAACTGTATAGTGTTTGTTTAGTTGACTTCATAACACTGTGATTCTATTAAGAATCTTTGTATTTGGTATAGATATTTATATAGCATGAATTTCATTATAGTGTTCATGATTACAAATCATGTAGAAACTGGAAGCCATTAAAGGTAAAGAATAGAATTAGACATCATTGTGTAAAGAAATGGCTCCTTCATATGATAATGGCATAGCTGCAACAGTGGGCCCATTTTTTCCTCACTCTCTCCCAATATGTACCCTTTCCAGTGTTCTGTATGATAGTAACTCAGGAAGAGAGAGAAGAAGCATGAGGTATGCAAGTTTAATTTACTAATTGTACTGTAGGGAGAAGGACCTCTATATTCACAAGGCCTAAGCCAAACTAATTGGTTACCTTGCAGCTTCTTAAATTTCAGTATACTATCAGCTTTCAGAGTTGCATCACAGCTTATTCCAGTCATCTACCACTCATTTTACAAAAGATATTTTGAAACATCTTTCATAATATGTGTTTTCCTTTTTGTTTTGCTGTGACCCATCAGTTTTTTTTTTTTTTTTTTTTTTTCCAAAGTTAGATGACCAAACTGAAAATGCATACTCTGATTTACATAAGTCATATTGTATATAGTTTACTGAATAATTCTATACCCATGTTCTTACGTGCATTTCTAGAGTTAACCGACAGTTAGTTTGCCATCTGGACAATCCTCCTAGTTTGGTATTCTGGTTACTTTGTTGACCCCAAAGTCTATTTTGAAAATAGAATTGTATAGTTTGTTTCGTGCATGATTATAATTCTGTCAGGGTCTCCTTTCACTGTGTTCTGGATGCTTTACTTTGCATTTGGTCGTGTTGATCTTCATCAGCTGTATATCAAACCACCTCGGACCCTGTTTAAATCCATAAGAAAGCTAAATGCAATCTTAGTCATACCTTACTTCTTTCATGATGTAGCATCATCTGCAGTCTTACTAATCCTTTGACTCTTCCTGTAATGCCTTTTTGGATTGTCTGAAAAGCACTTCTTTCTCTTGACACTAGCAAGGCTCGTGGTGCTAATGGCGTCCATCCCCGTGTACAGAAAGAGTGTGCCTCTGAACTTGCATCTGTTGTTGCTCATCTGTTCCGTTTCTGTTTATAAACCAAAACTTTTCTTTCTCCTCGGAAACATGCTTTGATACATCCCATCGCTAAGAAGGGTAATCGTTCTGACCTCTCTGACTATTATCCTGTTGCTTTGACATCTACCAAATCCAAAGTCTTTGAATCCCTCTTAAACTCGAAAACCACAGTTGTCCCTCTGATCAACAGTATGGCTTCCATCAAGTGAAATCCACTGGTGATATTCTTTCTTATCTGACTAATGTCTGGTCATCATCCCAGAAAGATTTTGGGGAGTCATATGTAGTTGCCCTTGACTTGTCTAAGGCTTTGACAGGGTGTGGCATCAGAGTCTCATCTCTAAGCTCCTCTCTTTTGGCTTCCCTCCCTCACTTTGTTTCTTGATATCTAGCTTCCTGTCTGGCCAATCTACCTCTGTTGTTGTTGATGGATCAGCCTCTCTCCTTTTCTCCATCAACCATGGTGTCCCTCAAGGGTCTGTCCTGTCCCCTACACTTTTTCACCTTTTTTTCAAAGATTTCCTCTGCTTCACAAATAATCCAGTGCACTCATATGCTGACAACTCAATGCTGCATTCATCCACATCCTTCAAATCTGCTCCTACTTGATCTGCATCTTGCCTTGACACAGCTTCCACAGTAAACTCAGACTTGGACAGGATATCTCAGTGAGTACACAAAATCTTGTTAATGCCTCCAAGACCCAGTTTCTACCCATCTCTCTATTGAAAACTTCTTGCAACTCTTGTCTTTCCTTTGACAGTTCTGTAATTCCACCTCTTGACTCATTAAACATATTTGGTATTACTCTAACATCCACTCTTTCTTGGAAACCCCACATAACATTAATAGCTAAGTCTGCCTCAAAGAAACTGGTTGTCCTGTTAGATGTTGTAACTTTTTCTCTTCTGAATAGTTGCTCCGTTTATACAAGGAATTGACTCGTCCTTGTATGGAGTACTGTTCCCACATTTGGGGTGGTTCTATGTTTCCTTACTTGACAGAGTTGAGTCGAAAGCAATCCGACTTATAAACTGTCCCAGGCTAACTTCCAAACTTGACCCTGTTGCCCTATGCCGCAATGTTGTTCACTTTCCCTCTTCTATAGGTATTACTTTGGTTTTTGCTCCTGAGATCTAGCTGCTTGTATGCCCCCAGCACTAGCTAGACCACGCAATACTCGGCAAGCTGCTGCGTCATATGATTATTGTGTGGCCATTGGCAACTCAAGAGTGGGCCTTTTTGAAACCTACTTCTTTTCCTACACATCAAAGCTTTGGAGCTCTCTACCTTCTCATGTCTCTTCCCCTAACTATGACCTGGCACATTTCAAAAGACAAGTTTTTCACTTTCTCAAAAATTTGTAAATACTTTCCCTTGTCTTTTCTTTTTTCCATTTCATAGTTCTCTGTGTTTCAGTTAAGGCCTGACCTTGATATGGCCTTTGTCTGTGACTGGAGCCTTCAACATAGAAAAGAAAAGGACATGTTGAAATTTGGTTCCAGTCCTTGTGGCAAGTCATTTGCACAGATCGAGAACAACAAGTATTCCCAGGATCAAGCCCCATGATTTACTCCAGTCTGATTGTGTCCTCTGTTCCCTTCCATTCGGACAATTTTCAGTCCACCCAAGGAGTTTGCTACATATGCCTTCCTGAAAATCCAGTTTCTTTGCCAACCTTGTGCATAGAACAATGTAAAGCTCCTTCCAGTGGTCCAAGAATTCTTGGTCTTTCTATCCATCATTTGTACAGGTTGAACCTCTGTAATTTGGCAGCCTTGGAACCTGTCCACTGTTGGACCTCAGAAAGTGCCAGAAAACAGAAATTAACTCCTAAGGGAACCCCCTATGTAACATATGCCCAACCCCTAGTCTTGTCAGTTCATTCCACATATATATTGCTGTGTTATCAAAGGTAGAGCAAAGCATAAAGCACGAAATAGTACAACTAATAATGCTTCCAAACAATGTTCTGCTTTGGGGTGTTCCAAACAATTATGTATAATCAAAAATAGTTAAGCTAGCAACACTTGCCAGATGCTTCTGGTATTATTGTACAGGGGAACCTAGTACATCACTAGGATCCCGATTCCTCTATCAAGAAATAAATTATTAAAATTGAAAAAAAAATGAAATAGTTAAGTCATGGCCACACTATCAGGCAGTTCCCCTCAGGCCGTGCCCTCAACGGGCTAAGTCTGTTGGAGATGTCTGTGTTATTGTCTGCACTGTTGAGGTGGTTGGGCAGTCAAGTCATACAGTAGCCAGTAGGTGGTCGATAGGCTACGAGTGCGGTATTACCATGCGCAGCAAAGTTGAAAGGAAAAAATAGTGCTGCGTAGCATATTGATTGCTGTGTGCGTAAAAAAGAAAAAAGAAGAACTTCAAAAAACTATATGGTGTAAAGAGTGGTAACTTTTAGTCGCTGGCAGTGCCATTGCTCCAGACCCGGCATCAAACCACCAGGCAGTGTCTGAGATCGCTCAACTACGGGCTAGGGCATTCCGCTGAATTGTCCGTCAAAGTTGCTACAAAGTATCTGATGACCGACTTAACACTCATGCCCGCCGGGCACTGCCTGATAATGTGGACGCTCCTTTGCAGTGTACTCTAGCTTCATGCACAAAGTAATTTTCAAAGCATTCAAGAAAAAGTTTAGAAATGGAAGAATTTTCATTCCTTTAGAGGCTCTCAGGTGAACACTCTTACCAGTTACTGTCAACTTGGTTTCATGTGTTCCTGCAGCATTGCTGCAGCTAAGAATTGTTACCCTATCTTTGGAATCTTTGCACCCGGATGGAGACTCCTCAATTCCTGGTCAAGGGATTTATGTGGCATACGACGCCAATACAGGGCAGATTCTTCAGCATTATGAACTTATTCTGGGGCTAAGTTTTCCGCTACCACTAACTGTGCAAATTCATCCATATACTTTGTCGCAGCTAAGCATCTCCCCAGAAATGCTTTTGCCTTCATTACGTCGGAGCTTAAACCACTTTGTAATTGTACTGTGTAATTCTGTACACCTGGCACCTTTCAAAGTTTTCCAAAACTTTAAACTTTTCTGGCTTTCATTTTCAGCAAAAACTTTAAAAATCTGCTCCTTTTGTTTCTTTAAGTCATACACAGTTGACGATCCAATCTCATAATACTCACACAAAGTCTTTACAGAAGTTCCTTTATCTAATTTTTTCAGTAACACCCCCTTTTCAAGCATCAATAATGATTTAAGCTTACGCTTATTAGCACTAGCACCATGTTCTGCACCTCTTCATCTCTTGGATGACATCCTGAAGAGCTAAAATACAGCTAGATGTAAGAAATTAACAGGACTGTTAATTAGCTCAGCTGCAGTGTAAACAGATTTTGGTGCCTTAACACTGCTAACAGCGCCATCCTGGTGGCAGATCCACAAACTAATGACGGTAGATCCAAAATGTGCCAGAGCATGGGAGTTGCCAAACCACAGAGCTCTGGATTAGAGAAGTACAACCTGAATTTAAATCAATACTTACCCTACCACAGTCTAAGAGGTTTTGTTACACATGACCTCTTTCCTCTGAACCGACTTCCAGATTACTTTATAGAAGATTCAGTGCTGTGTGACAATGAACAAAAGGGAGCTTTTCTGTATAAAACCAAATGAAAACAGTAGCTAAAGTTGAAAATATACTGCTTTTACTTTTTTTTGTGTGTGTGTGTATGGCTACTGAAACTTTGTAAGAAGTTACTGACAAAGGTTTATTGATTTTTTTTTGTTTTCACTGAATGATATGTAAGGTTTAGATCTGTCATATTCTTGAATTGGAGTACTAATGTATTCGTATACAGAATTACTGTAATACAGAATGTTGTAATACCTGCCAATTTCATTATATAAAATTGTATAAAGATGATTTCCTAGAAAACAAACATACCTTACATATTGAGAAAAAAGGGAAGACTATGGACTTACAGTGATAGATATTCAGATGAAACTGAAGTTTATAGGTTACAGTTGCTCTTTGGTAATTATGGTAATGAATCCAAGTTTGAGGTTGTGGTTTTGTGATATCTGTCATGTAACTTAGTATTATTTTGGTGTAATTTAATTTACATGCTCACTCTATAAGTGCAATATTCCAGTTGTTTGATGTAATTGTCAAATTTGGATAAAGGAATAAAATTAATGAAAAAGTACAAAATTTTAGTGTATTTTTATCTTAATTAACTAATACCTTGCTGAAAGTATTGCATAGCTATAGCAGTATATTCTATGAATTTTACTTTTATACTTCATTGCTATTAAGACTGTATTTTTGGATATCACCTGCCTGTGAAGATCTCTTTGACGCAGTCACCTGATTTTGAAGATCTTTTTGAAACAGTTTTTTAATAAGATCTTCCCAACAGGAAACATGAGGTAGAAGTAGTAGGAAGTAGCATTAGGTAGAAGTAGTCAGTACGAACATTAGATTTGCTTTAAAATCATGGTATAGGTAATGTTTTTAATACTGAAAAGAATTCTGATGTGAAAATTGTGTTTTTGGATTATCAGATTCTATAATCAATCTTTTAATAATTGTATGTCAAACATATTCCATTATAATTACTTTCATAATTATATGCTGTATGTCAACCCAAATTGGCATTTTTTGACATATTCTATCTTTATTTCAAAGAAAGAGGACTTTCATTTATGTTATATTCCAGTTTTAAGACAAAACTTTTTTTCTCATAAATAATACCCTGAACTATTACCTGCATTTTTTTCCAGTTTCATCATAAAATTGATTTGCTTTAAGAATCACAGAATAGGTAATGTTTTTCATGCGGAGGATTCTTATGTGAAAGTCGTGTTTTTGGGTCATCAGATTCTGTAATTCAGCTTTTAATCACTGGATATTTAATATATCCCATTATTTTTACCTTCATAATTGTACGCTATATGTCAACCCAAAGTAGCCATTTTTCAACATTTTCTAACTTTATTTCAAGGAAAGAACACTTTCATTATGTTATATTCTAGTTTTCATTATGTTATATTCTAGTTTTGAAACAAATTTTTTCTCAAAAGAAATACCCTGAACTATTACCAGCAGTTTTTGTCAGTTTTCTTCAAAAAATAGATTTCATTTAAAATCACAGTATAGGTTATGTTTTTCCTGCTGAAAAGGATTCTAATGTGAAAATTGTTTTTTCAATTATCAGATTCTGTAATCAAGCTATTAATAATTTGTATATTAAATATATTCCTTTATCATTTCTTTCATAATTGTACGCTATATGTCAACCCAAAGTGGCATTTTTTGACTTTTTCTATCTTAATTCTAGGGAGGAAGACTTTCTTTATGTTATATTCCAGTTTTGAAACAAAAAGTTTTTTCGTAAAAAATACCCCTGGTTTTTGTTAGTTTTCTTCAAAAATTATATTTGCTTTAAAATTACAGTATAGGTAATGTTTTTCAAGCTGAAAAGGATTCTGATGTGAAAATCGTGTTTTTGGATCATCAGATTCTGTAATTAAGCTTTTAGTAATTGTATATTAGATATATTCTATTATTATTACCTTCATGAATATACACTATATGTCAACCCAAAGTGGCATTTTTCGACATTTTCTATCCATATTTCAAGGAAATAAGACTTTCATCATGTTATATTCCAGTTTTGAAACAAAAAGTTTTTTCTTGTAAAATTACCCTGAACTATTACCTGCGGTTTTTGTTAGTTTTATTTAAAAAGTAGCTTTGCTTTAGAATCACAGTATAGGTAATGTTTTTCATGCTGAAAGGGAATCTGATGTGAAAATCTTGTTTTTTTTCGATCATCAGATTCTTGTAATTAAGCTTTTTGTAACTGTATATTAGATATATTCCAATATTATTACCTTTTTAATTATACACTATATGTCAACCCAAAGTGGCATTTTTCGACATATTTAATCTTTATTTCAAGGAAAGAAGTCTTTCATTATGTTATATTCCATTTGTGAAACAAAAAATTTTTCTTCGTAAAAAATACCTTGAACTATTACACATGGTTTTTGTCAGTTTTATGCAAATAATAGATTAGCTTTAAAATCACAGTATAGGTAATATTTTTCATGAAGAAAAGGATTCTGATGTAAAAATCATGTTTTTAGATCATCAGATTTGTAATTAAGCTTTTAATGATTGTATTTTAGATATATTCCATTATTATTACCTTCATGACTGTATGCTATATGTCAACCCAAAGTGGTGCTTTTCGACATTTTCTATCTTTATTTCAAGGGAAGAAGATTTTCATTATATTTCGTATGTGAAACAAAAAGTATATTAAATGTATTCCATTATTATAACCTTCATAATTATACACTATATGTCAACCAAAAGTGGCATTTTTCGACATTTTCTATATTTCAAAGAAAGAAGACTTTCATTGTGTTATATTCCAGTTTTAAAACAAAAATTTTTTTTCCCATGAAAAATACCCTGAACTATTATAACCTGTGTTTTTTGTAAGTTTTCTTCAAAAAATAGATTTCAATTCAAATCACTGTATAGGTAATGTTTTTCATGCTGAAAAGGATTCTGATGTGAAAATTGTGTTTTTGGATCATCAGATTCTGTAATCAAGCTATTAATAATTGTATGTTGAATATATTCCATTATTATTACCTCCATAATTATACTCTATATATCATCCCAAAGTGGCATTTTTCGGTATTTTCTCTCTTTTTTTCAAGGAAAGAAGACTTTCGTTATATTATATTCCAGTTTTGAAACGAAAAGTTTTTTCTTGTAAAGAAATACCCTGAACTATGACATGCAGTTTTTGTCAGTTTTCTTCAAAAAATATATTTGCTTTAAATTCACAGTAATGTTTTTCATGCTGAAAAGGATGCTGATGTGAAAATCGTGTTCTTGGATCATCAGATTCTCTAATCAAGCTTTTAATAAAGGTATATTTAACATATTCCACTATTATTACCTTCGTAATTATACGCTTTATGTCAACCCAAAGTGGCGTTTTTTGACATTTTCTATCTTTATTTCAAGGAATGAATACTTTCATTATGTTATATTCCAGTCCTGAAAAAAAGATTTTTTTCTTGTAAAAAATGCCCTGAACTATTATTACCTGCAGTTTTGTCAGCTGTCATCAGAAAAAAGATTTGCTTTAAAATCACTGTATAGGTAATGTTATATTCCATTTGTGAAACAAAAAGTTTTTCTTGTTAAATATACCCTGAACTATTACCTGCAGTTTTTGTCAGTTTTCTTCAAAAAAATAGGTTTGCTTTAAAATCACTGTATTGATATTGATTTTTATACTGAAAAGGATTCTGATGTGAAAATCGTGTTTATGGATCATCAGATTCTGTAATTAAGCTTTTGATAATTGTATATTGAATATATATCATTATTATTATCTTCATAATTATAGCTATTTTTCAACACAAAGTGGTGTTTTTCAACATTTTCTATCTTTATTTCAAGGAAAGAAGACTTTCATTATGTTATATTACAGATCTGAAACAAAAACTTTTCTCCTAAAAAATACCCTGTATGGTCTCTGTCTAAACATAGACAAGAAAACAAATGGAAATATTGATGGTATAGGCAAAAGAGGAAGTGATAACAGGCATAAACATATTATTATTATTTTTATTATACTTGATTGCTGTTTCCCACGTCAGCAAGGTAGCACCAGGAAACAGACGAAGAAAGACCCATCCCCCACATTCACACATATATACATACATGCACAGTACATATATATACATACCAACATATGCATATATACATAGTTACACATACACATGCATATACACATGTACATATTCACACTTGCTTGCCCTCATCCACTCCCGATGCCGCCTCACCCCATGGGAAATAGCATCGCCACCCTTCACGCCGGCGAGGTATTGCCAGGAGACAGACGAAATGGCCACATTCGCTCACACTCAGTCTCTAGCTGTCATGTGTAATGTGCTGAAACCACAGCTCCCTTTCCACATCCAGGCCCCACAGACCTTTCCGTGGTTTACCCCAGACGCTTCACATGCCCT
>JAYMFT010146778.1:0-43498 GCA_038088735.1 Panulirus argus
CATTTACTCTCAACTTTCTCCTTTCACACACTTTTCCAAACTCAGTCACCAACTTTTGCAGTTTCTCACTCAAATCAACCACCAGTGCTGCATCATCCGCAAACAACTGACTCACTTCCCATACATACATACACACATATATACATATATACACGTGCATATTTATACTTGCTCACCTTCATCCATTCCTGGCACCACCCCACCCCACAGGAAACAGCAATAGCCTTTATTTCTTAGGTATGTGGATGGTGCTCGATACATGTGGGATGTGGCAGATATGCTTGAGGCTGCAAAGGAAGAGATTTTTATTACTGATTGGTGGATGAGTCCACAAATATACCTGAAGCGACCAGACTTAACTGGACACCAGTGGAGGTTAGTAACCCTGGGTTATATGCTACAGTTTACATCTATCTATATTTTATTTTTTATTTATGGATAGTTACCCCAGGACTAATTTCTTTAAAAGAGTCCTGTTGTTACCCAGGACCTCTTTCTAAAGGCTTCTGCAGTAGCAGGGAAATGTAGTCTCCTTTGAAGTGAGTAGCTTTTTAACAAGAATGCACTCTCAATTATACAGCCACGCCAAAGGTGACTTTTCGCTCATGGTTTAACCCTTTGCAGGCAGAGACCAGTAACACAATCTATGTATACACATAAGTAATAAGGACTTTCAATAAATGTAAGATGATGTAAGGATGGAAATCCTAGAAATCAAATAAAGAGGAGGTGGGATCATACAATTATAGGGATCATTCCTACTTGATACTGTAACTGAGAAGATATTCACTGGATAAAACTCAGCTTGAGTTACTTGTGAGAGTACACCAAAATTGTGGTCATTGTAGTTATTTGATATTTTTTATGATGGGACATTGTGTAAGATGAGAGTAAGGTGTGATGATTGTAATGTAATATTTAATCATTAAGAAACAAAACTGAAGTTGCCACAGTTGTTATATGCAGATGAATCAGGATTAATGATGAGTCGTTTCTGTGATGTTTGTAAGAAGAGGATGCTGAATGTGCATGTGAGTATGAGTATGATGCTAATTTGTAAAAGGGATGGGTGAGCATAATGTAGTATAAGTTTGCATGTTGGAGGACTAAAAGTTGCAGGTGAGTTGAAATATATAGGAGTAAACCTCAGTCATAATAGTAATAGAAAAGGTAAAATTGAAAGCAGTCTCCCCCCCCCCCTCTACTTGATCGCCTTTTCCCGTGTTGGAAATGCCCCCAGTTTTTTTTTTTTTTTTTTTTTTTTTTTTTTTTTTTCCCAGAGTCATGTAGGCTGTCAGTGTTAAGCTACATCCACCAACTGATAGATCTTTAATACCTTCTTTAGGTAACACCACATGCACTCTCACTACGTGCGGCATATGCATGACACCTGTGACTAATGGAAAAATATAAGCATGGAGTGTATAAAAACCTTTCATGGAGTATTTGACTCATTTCTGATGTATGTACATGAAACTCAGATTTATAGGTGAAAAACAAGATTGATAGAAACAGATAATACAGATATGTATAGAAGTGGAATTATCAGGACAGATAAAGTTAAGAATAAAGATGTAAGAAGTACATGTGTGAAGAAAGTATTAGAAGAGGTAGATGAAAGTACTTTAGGATGGTTTGGCTGTACAGAATATATGGCAGGTGTTATGGTATGCATGGTATGTCCATGTACATTGTAAGGCAGGTAGTGAGATAAAGAAAATATATAACTTAAAGTAGAAAGTGCTAGGAGAAGAGGAAGATCACAGAAGAGAAGGATAGATCCAGTGACAGAATTAATTAAGGCTAAGGATATTTCAGATGAAGTTAGAAAAATGATTGGATATCAAATGCACTGGAAACCTTTTATTAAAGAGGTGGTGTAAATGGAGGCTTTGGTCATATTTGTTGAATCAGCTATTTTGTGCAAAGTGAAAAAGTCAAAAGTGCTGTTGTAAGTGTGGAAATCTATGTTTCACTTCAGCATACGAGGCATGGATTGAGGATGTGCATGAGTAATTCTAGCTGTATGCACCTGAGGCACTCCAGGTACTTATATAGATATATGAATAATCGGGAATTTAATGGCAATGAATTTCAGCATTTTTTTTGTAGTGCATTGTTAAGAATCTTAGGAAATATTCTTACATTCACCTTCTTTCTCTTTGAAGTGAGAGAAACAATGTAATTCAGTGCTCAAAAATTTTTTGATGTTGTGGCAGTGACTAAGTCTTTGAGACTTTTCATGACATTAACCTGTGACCCAACTGTAAATGGATTTTCATCCTTTTAGATACTTTATAAGAATTTCAATGATATTTTAGTCAGAATTTTTGAGAGAGCCTACTTAGTCAAAAATGCTCTCCAGTTTATTTCTATTTTTCTCTCTTGCATGATTTAAGCCTTTGGCATAATGTTTCATCTTATCACTGATCAAGAATTTTTCTTTTTTTTGTTGATCATTTGACTAATATCCAGTTGAAGTTAATATGAATGAATTTACAGTAATTCTCTCTCTCTCTCTCTCTCTCTCTCTCTCTCTCTCTCTCTCTCTCTCTCTCTTTTTTTTTTTTTTTTTTTTTTTTTTTTTAAGAAATGTTGTTGGTAAGGTGAAGATCCGTTTGATAATCATTGTACTTATGTAGAATATGTGCCATGTTTTATTTATTGATATTGCTAGTTTTGGACTTAATTTCCAGTGAAATTGAGTTGGACGTTTTTCCCCTCTCAGTATTTTATATCTGAATTATTGATATCTAGTTACTATTATCTTGTTAAATCTAGTTGTTTAAGAGAGTAATATGCTGATGTTACAGATTGGGAGAAGTACTCAGACGGAAAGCTGATAGTGGGGTGCGAATATTCATCCTACTTTATAAAGAGGTAGAGTTGGCACTTGGCATCAGCTCACTGCTTACAAAACAGACTCTCAATCAATTTCATCCTAATATCAAGGTATGTGATTTCATATGTGTAGTAAATTTATCTTTTTGTGTTTTGCAAATTTCACATTTTCACAAAAACTTTGCTGTCTGATATTCTTGACATTCTCAAGCATCAAAGAGCCAACGGCTACGTACTAAACATTTAATAAAGAATTTTGCCCCTTGGTTTGGCTCTCATTTGTTTAGATAAGTTCCCACTTGCTTTTATAGAGAAAGGATACAGAAGGGAAAACAGATTTTGCTTAAAGTATATGAGGGGAAGTGAAAATTAGGGATTGAAAAAAATACTACAAGGGGAATTTAGAATTGCAGGAAAATATTCCAAGAAAATATAGGAAAAGTGTATGTGCTCTTGTATCACCATATTATCAGCACAATGTCAGAATTATATATGCTCTCGGGCATCATGTAATCATGTTTTATATAGGGGAGTCAGTTACTTCCAATTAAATCTCACTTTACAATGCTTAGCACTCACTTCATTGCAACTGCACTAGACATATTCCACCCATACTACCTTAAACCAACCACCATCTTTAAAGTAGAAATATAAAGCTTTCTTCTTCACACTTCAACAGCCTTTACTTACAGATCCCCACTTCCTTAACAGAAATAACATTGGCAAAGTGTAAATACACCATGATAACAGGCACTAAACAACTAATTTTAAGAAGTCTGGGGTGGGGGTAAGAAAGGAAATCACTCAGACTCCCGTGGCAAGAGGAGATTCTTGTCAGCCATGACACTGCTGTTGATATGGTGGAGATGTAGAGCAGGACTTTATAGACCCTGCAATGAATCTAGTCCAAAGGGTTCATACAGGGAGAGAATATTTTTGGATTTGTTTTCTCAATATACCCATGTACTAATTCAAAAGATCATCTGCCAGTCTTTCACCTACTACTCTACAGTCAACCTGATTTAAGGAGGCCTTTTTATACTTTTCTATGCTTTCCAGAGGAGCTGTTCTGTTAGCTTTTGAAATTAGATTGCAGATTTAGCAGTTCAAGTTGATTTTTTTCAATTTATATATAACCCCCCCCTCTCTCTCTGTCTTTCTCTTTTGAGAATTTGTCTTTCCTGCTCCCATGTTATGAGTCCACAAGGTCATGATTTCCTTGAATGAGATGAGGCACTGGTGAGGTTTTTCAGGAAGCTGCCGCCCAATCAAACGTTTTGAGCACCCAGTATGCTTAGAAATCTCACATGTACCCACATTTTCTTGCATTCAGGCAAAAATTTGGGCTTTTCCTCCTTACAGATGTAAGAGTCAACCAACTTGAAACACAGGTGGGGGAAATACAGTATCCAGAAGTGAAATTCCCTCAAGATAGCCTGAGGCATACTGATGTGATTTGATGGTGCTCATAATGTTAGATACACTAGTCTCAACAATCATATGTACAATGGTTTCACCTTTGAGAATTTCATATGCTTGTACTCACAATAAACCTTAGTCATGTATCACCTTTGAAAATATATGGGGATGGACAGTGTTTATTACAGACACTTTTTCTCTACTTGGAGCAGGAAACTAACTTCGCTGGCTCAACCTAGACCTTACAGTAGAACACATCATGTTAAAGAGGTGGCCTTGACCTTAATTTTCCTTAGCAACTGTTAAGTGCAGGAAGCCAAAAGTAGAGGCCTGCGATCCCCCTTTTTTTTCTCTGCTTTCATAAATTGTTCCTAAGTTTATCTGTACTGGATCTAATATATGTGTGGTTTGGGAGGTTCCTTCTCCAGTAGTGTCAGTTTTCAGTGCACCAGTTGCCAGTGAAGGTATTTATCTGTTTACCACTTGTTGGATCTGACCCTCCTCCTTCATGTGGTTATGCTCTTATGGTTGAAGGGCACAAATCATGAGGAGCAATATGTTGGTTTTGAAGAATGACAAACCTTTCCTTCCTGAGGCAGTACTCTGTGGGCAGTTTTATCCAGTATTTCTTACTCTACCCAGCCTTTTCCTCATTTTAGAAAACCTTTTTATGTGCCATTTGGTGGCTGCCTCTGGATGGAGTTGTGACCCATGAAATTGTGAGGGGCCCAGTTTTTGTGAGCTGGTGGGAAGATGACATCAACCAGAGGTGGTCAGAGATTGGTTAAGAGTGAGTTGCACCAGTCGAGCACAGGCTCAGGTGGTCTGTAGGTTGCCTGGAAAGGATGAGTGTTGTGGAATTTCCCCACTAATTTTGCAGGGGTAAGATTGAATCTTGCTGTGATATTCTCAAGGAATATCTCATGCTTACAGAACTCCACCTCAAAGAGAAAAGGTTTTTCACTCTTTAAAACCTACATTTTAAAAAATAGAAAAACCCTTCCTACAGGGCTTGCTAATCATACGTTATGCCCAAGAAATCCTTATGGTAAGTAAGATAAGCCATTTATACTGACAGGGGATGACTATGCAAATAACACTCATTAGAGAACATAACTGACTAGTTTAGAACCATGAAACATTACATTTGTAAATTGGAAACTTTCCTGAGTAAGGATGAAACCAAGCATACCAACAAGGGAATCTCATATATACATATTCTTGTTAAATCATATTGGCTAAGGAATACAGTTTTTGTATTATGGTACATGTAATTGATATATATTGCACAGGTACTTCGTCATCCTGATCACATGGCAGGAGGGGTGCTCTATTGGGCTCATCATGAGAAGCTGGTCATCATTGACCAGATGTATGCATTCGTCAGTGGCATCGACCTGGCCTTTGGACGATGGGATGATTACAGACACAAGTATGAATATCTCATAATTTTCACTCTCTCTCTCATATTTTACTAATAACAATTACTTTGGGTCCTATCTCTTAGGCTACATGTACCTGTGCAGAACTTTGGTTCCCAGCCACAGCCACATAGGCAGGCAAAGAGCATGGATAGCTACTTCCCCAATGTAGACTTTCTAGATAGTTTAAAGAAACTGTGTTTTGTGTAGTACTGAATGATTTCATTTAAGCATTCTCTTTGTGAACAAAATACCACATTTGAACCCTGTAATATCATAATACATTCAGCAGAACCATATCCTCCACTCTATCCTGGAAGCCCCACATCAGCGTTCAAAAAGTCGACTTCCCATATGCATAGGTGCCATTACCATTTTTCTCATGACCACTTTCTTTGTATGTACAGTGGGTTTTATACATTCTAATATGAATTACTTCATCCACCTTTCTGTAAGGGAGAGCAGTCTGCCTTATTTACTCTTCTTGCATAACCCCTATCCATCCATTCCCTTCTGAAGACTATGATGTTTCTGCTCTCTCTTTAACAATTTTTATTTTGGCCATTGTTCTCATGAGTTCTTTGCAAGTGTCATAACCACTAATGTTTAAACCTAAGGTACCTTTCTGGCTGCTGCTCTTTCTGTATGGGGACCAGCACTTTGAGTATTTACCATTATGATACGTCCTTTCCTTTGACAGCTAAGCTGTGGAATTGCCTTCCTCCTTTTGTCTTTCCATCTTCTTATAACCTTTCAACCTTTAAGAGTCAGGTCTGCTACCTCCAGTAGAGCCCAGTACAATTGCTGCATTCCTTTCCTCTTACTCTTTTCACCCAAGATGGCTTTGAGTGGGGTGTTTAGGTAGTCACTATAAAAGGAATTTCATCATAACACATGTCTACATCAATATTTTTATTCACATTTAGGTAAAGCATGGCACACTTGATATCTGCTGAGAGGATGATTCGATTTAACTTGGATTTTTTTATTTTGCATCTTGCTGATGCAAGAGATCAGTGAATGAAGCCCATATTTAATCCAAAAGTGGTAGCAGTTTTTGGTTTCAATATCTGGAGGTTGAGACACTTTCGTCATAAAATATTAGAATGTTGAAATGATATAGCTCATCAGCGTTAATTATTAGAATGTTGAAATTATATAGCTCATCAGCATTAATTTTTCACTCCTGATATGTGGTTGTTTCCTCACAACACAGGCTATTAGACATTGGCCATGCTGGTGTGCAGGTCACTCCGGCCCGTCCTGGGATACAAAAGGGTGCTTTGCAGCACTTGGTGCGGGGAACTAATGAAGTGCTTGTCAACACTGTCACATGCTCAGCACCTAGTAGCAGAAGAGGGTCTATTGACACTTCCCTCTCACAAGGTATAACAAACAATAAAACTGATTCTTCAGTGTTTCTGAACAATTTTGAATCTGAGATGTGTAAGAAACTAGATCATAACACAGACAGAGACATAACTGAAAATCCTCCCATAGTATCTAGACTGGGTGATGACACTACTGATGACAGTGATATATTGAGAACAGAAGTGCCAGTGAATGAGACTGAATCTAAAGATCCTAAAGATAAAGTGAATAATGGAAAAACTGTTCAAGTATCTTCAATTGTTGAAACTATATCATTGCAACCTACCTCTAAGAAATTAAACACCAAGGCTAGATTTTTTAAGCGTGATGCAAAGTTACCAAAGGATGCAGCTTGTTCAAATGAATTGAGCAGTGATGAGGAGCACCGTGAAGGGAGAATGGGGAAGAGCTTTAAGGAAGTAAAGAGATTAGGGATGGATCTAGTTGAGGAGGTAAAAGAGAAAGGACGGGAAGTGAGAGCTTGGACAGTCCTAAAGCTCCCACAGTTGCAACGGTAAGTAAAATACTCAGTCACTTAAGTGAATATTTATTGTGTTTTTGTGATTTATTTTTCTTAATCTCTAGTTTATCTTCAAAGTAAATTCCCCCCCCTCTCTCTCTCTCTCTCTCTTTTCCACAGGTTGAATAGATTGTAGTTGGTCATGCTAAAGAAATGAAAGTTAATATAAAGCATTGTTTGCCCTGGCTTTATGTGATTATTTCCATGAATGTCTAATGAATGTAGTGAAACATTATTGCCTGTTTATTATAGAATGGCTGCTTGAGTAACTTTTACCTTTGCCTATAGGTTTTTACATATTGAGGGGGCATGACCATATTTTTAACAACAGAAAATTCATGGTTGTTTAGAAGGTTATTTGAATCAGGATTTAGATTGAGTACAGACTAAAAGTAAGTTCCCTTAGAAGTAAAAATTATAAAGGTAATACAGAGTTCATTGCAAACCTATACATTTTCAGTGAACATGCAGTGTACTGCCACTGATACCAAAAATTGTATAACTAGAACTTCTTTACACCTTTTGTATATGCATTTAAAAGAGAAGCTTTCTGTTATTGTTGAACAGTATATTGCAAAAATGTTTAACTCAGGTGCTATTTATTTCACATAGTAATTACAGACATCTGCTACGTACAAAGAAAATGATATGTTAACATAAAGAAATAGCATCATGAAAATGTTACCCCTCCAGCTTTCTAGCTATCCACCCACTGATTTTGAGAATATGTTTTTCACACTGGAGGTGCAGTTCGGAGTACTCTTTTGTTAGTTACTGGTGGTGACATTAGAATATTTACAGTTATTACAAAGTTCCTCAGAAAAAAGAGAAAAGGCTGTTCTTCTTTGCTTGCCTTTTGATTATTACTAACAATAAAGCTGTGTACAGTGATGGTGCAGGATAGGCAAAAAGAAATTGGATACACATTTACAAACTGGATTGTGCCAGCTACCTACAAGATTCACACAGTGGGTTTTATTTAAGTACAAAACACTTGGAATATACTTCTACAGTTGTGATGCATGTCCAAATACTGCCATAAAGATTTTAACCCTAACACTAAAGTTTTATAGGGTTTGTGCATTAGTTTTATTAGAGTGTTTTTATCCTGCATGCTGCAGTAAATTTGATTGTTTTCAGGTTATTAATTGTGTGAAATATTTCTGCATGGTCCCAATTTACAGGAAAAACAGCACAGGCTCTGATATTTCAGACATATCTTCAGATGATGGAGAGAAATTGGAGAGCATAAGAAATAGGTTTGTTTACCTTTCAATTTGTTATCTTTCTCTGTACTAATCTTGAAGTTGATATATATTTTTAGATATATGTAAGTTTTAAGGCAATGAAAAGGTCAAGTTTGGAAAAGCAAAATGATTTTTGTAGGATTCAGATAAATTAAGAAAAGTTGAATGCTTGACTCTTACTTTTATTTGAAGAAAATATGAATTCATTTTAAGACAAGTTACAGTGTAGAGATATTATTTGATAATGCTGTTGTTGATATGCACTGAAAGTAGCTTTTGCTGCCTGTAGCTTCCACAGATGGCATAGGCTGAAATTTGGTTACAAGAACAGAATGGGAAGCTGTTCATCACTTGCACAAGCTCACAGTATAGTCACCATGGAAGATACAACCTCAATACATTTGTGGGTGGGGAAGGACTATGTCAATTGGATCAGCAAAGATCTGGATAATTTAGATGAACCATTTAAAGGTAAGATATTTTCACAGTTCGTGGGACTGCATTTGTGTCTTTTTTATGTTATTGAATTCATTTACCACTTGATTGGATAGAATCAAATACATTTACCTTTTATTTACCTCATGTTGTCTGTAGAGGTCTTCTGTCACCAGAGTTTGGGCTAAGTTCAAGCTGATGATTTTGGGTCATTGGTTGACCAAGCTGTTGGTGGCTACAACTTGCAGGCCTGTGTAACCACCACAGCTTAGCTGGTCTAGTACATTTTGGAAGTGATTATCCAGGGTCCTCTTAAATATCTGCACTGCACACCTCACAGTGTTTCTGGTAGCCATGGGCAGTGTGTTGAGCCATCTGAGGCCTCAGATGTTCAGGGTTTTTTCTCTTTTTGTGCTTGTTGCACTTTTGGTTCCTTTAGTGATATTTAACAAAAGTTTTCATGCCTCTCTTCCTAGTATGGAAATATTTCTGAGTATAGTTTGGAGAGTGATAGTGCTTTGAAGAGTTTCATGTATGTCTTTTTTTCTCTTTTCTTTAAGGTCTGGAAGATGAGCTTAACATCTTTGTGGAGGATGCATCTGTTATATATTTGTGTTCAGTAAAGTTATGCTTGTCAGCCATTAGTATTCCTAGATCTTTCATATTGTTCATTCATGATATGATGATGTCTAGTATTCTATATGGTTTTGATTTCTTCACTCCATCGATATTTATGGAATTGGAACTTTCCTCCTTTGGGAAACATTTCTTTTCAGTAGCCTGGTAGAAGACTTTCTTAATGTATTTTAAACACCTCAGTGTCTACTGTTTATGAAATTTTCACTCTGATTCTAGTATAAACTGCAAAGGATGATATTGAACTGTGACTTGTTAAGTGTCATTTTCAGAAAAGAGCTTGAGGAACAGAAGGGGTGTAAGTATAGTTCCTTGAGGAAGTGTGTTTTTTTACTATTGGGGTACTAACAGTAACATGGTGTGTGAAAGTGCATTATGATCTGTTCATTAAAAAGTTTTTTTTATCCATCTTCCAGTTCTCTCAGGTATGCTGTGAAGTAAAGCAAATTGATATTGACCTCTCATTCAAAGTTGAACTCTAAAGGCAGCTGTTTTGATAAAAGACTACATCATACTTTTAGATTTAACAGTAGCTTGTTTTATATTATTTGATCATTCTTTATCTATAAATGGTGAAATAGGCAAGAATACTCCATAAATGATATAGAGACTATGTCCCTACACTGAATATCAGACAGTGTATCTTCAGATAATATGACATACAAATACAAAAGAATACAAAGGAATTCAAATAACAACAGACCATTAGGCCTTTTGAGGCTGTTTGTGATCCATATGATCCAGTCATCTAGCTGTAAAAAAAAATCCAGTGAATATTGTCTTGGAAACAAGCATAATAGTACATGATTAGGAAGTGCCACTGTATGTCTCCTGTATTTCTGTTTCATTTGATTCCCAGAAATTTGATATTAACATTATGATTATAGATATTGTTGATCGTCATCAAACTCCACGGATGCCATGGCATGACATTGGTCTCTTTGTTGAGGGACCAGCTGCTCGTGATGCTGCTCGACATTTTATTCAGCGCTGGAATGCCGTAAAAACTGAAAAGGTATGCTCTGGGATCAGGAATCTCTTGACAGTAAAATGACCAGCTTAGTGCTGGCAGATTAATTACATCCATGTGTGTGGAATTGAGCAAACAAGTTAATATTCTGGAAATTAAAGAATATGATAATACAGAAGTAGTGGTCATTATGTAGAATGTTGAGTATAAATATAATATGGATAATTAGGGGGTACAGATGTGAAGGAATAACAGTCCATCCCTTTCCATGTGATGAGGGGAAAGGATAGAATAGCTTAGCAATGTTGAGAAGTACATGCTTGAGAAAAGATGGCTAATCTGCTACCTGTAGTAAGGCATATTAACAGAGGTAAAGTTAAATGCTATTTACCCAATATAGTGCCACCCTTGATTGAAGGGTTCAGCTCATTTTCAGGGTTTGTGAAATCTCTGTGGCAAATCATCTGAAGAAATAATCACTCAGTTGACTAGATTTACTTATATTTTATGGATGATAATTGCTGCATTTGAATTTACCTTGTGAGCTATTGTCATTACTTTGTGTCTGTTTTGTCATCTGTTGTAAACTGCTCACACTGTAATTTCAGAAATTATTGGGTCAGCTGAACCAAAACCTTTTTCTTATAAGCTCCAGTCACGGACAAAAGTCCACATGAAGGCTGGGCCATAATTGAAATCTAGAGAGATTAATGAAAGGGAAAAAAAAGACAGGGGAAAGTAATTATTGATTTTGGAGGAAGTGAAAAACCTGGATGGTTTATATTTGAGTTTCCTAATTTCGTGCTGATCTAACATTTAATATTGCTGTGAGAAACCCAGTTGATTTCTTATTGGCTGAAATTTCAAAAATCTTGTTGGAAACCACTACGCAGATATAAGAAGACTTGACAGGAATGATAGATTGATGGCCCTTTGTCAGGTTTCCATAGTATATAATGAAGAGAGAGGATTTGGTGAAAGCCTTGAGTATGATGAAATGTGGCAAGGTGGCTGGAGTGGATAGCATTTGCAATTAGATTTTTTTTAAAGATAGGTGACTGTGTTGTTGATTGGTTAGTTAGGATTTTCACTGTACATGTGGATCAGGGTGAGTTACCTATGGAATGGGAAACAAAGGTGAGTGTGTAAATTATATAAGTTTGTTGAGCAAACCTGGTAAGTTGTATGGGATTGAGAGGGTGTTGGAGTGCACAGAGCATCAGCTTGTGGAGGAACTATGTGGTTTCAGAAGTGGTAGAGGATTGAAGAATGTATGCTTAGAGAAACAGAAAGATTTGTATGTGGTATTTATGGATCTGGAGAAAGCATACAACAGGGTTGCTAGAGATGCTTTGTGGAAGGTGTTATGAATATATATAGTGTGGGAGGAAAGCTATTAAAACCAGTGAGAAGTTTTTATCAAAAATGTAAGGCATGTGTGGAAGTAGGAAGAGAGGAGGATGAGTGGTTCCAGGTGAATGTGGGTCTGCAGCTGGGGTGTATGGTGTCACCATAGCCGCTTAATTTGTTAGTAGATAGGGTGATGAGGAAGACAAGTGAAAGTGTCTCGGAGAGAGTGGCAGATATGCAGTCTGTAGGTGGTGAAGGGGGCCAGGAAAATGAGTCAGTTGTTGTTTGCTGATGACATGGCATTGGTAGTAGAAGTTGGTGTCTGATTTTAGGAAAGTGTGTGGAAGAAGGAAATTGAGAGTAGATATGAATAAAAGCAAGGTTATTAGGTTATTTATGGGTGTGAGGCATTGGCTGTTGATAAGAGTGTATAGAGGAGTATGCATATGTTAGAAATTAAATGTTTAAGGCCGTTTTGTGGTGTGAGGAGGGTTTATTGAGTAAATGATGGTAGAATATGAGAGAGGTGTGGAAATAAGATGAGTATAATTGAAAGAGATGAGGAAGGTGTACTGAAATGGTTTGGACATTTGGAGAGAATGAGGTTGATAAAGAGGATATATGGGTTAGAAGTGGTGGGGACAAGGAGAAGGGGGATGACCAAAGTGGAGATGGAAGGATACAGTGAAAATGATTTTGAGTACTCGGGGTCTGCGTTTATGGGAAGGTGAAAGGTATGCTGGGGATAGATTAAACTGGAGTGATGTGATATACATTGGGAAACATGCTGTCAAAATACTGAACTGGGGCATATGAAGCAGCCAAAGGAAACCATAGAAATGTCTGGGGGGACTGGTTATTTATAGGGGACTGTGGTTTTGATGCATTACCCATGACAGCTAGATAATGGATGTTGGCAAATGAGGCCTTCCTTTTCTTTCTTTGTTTTTCTGGCACTAACTTGCTATCAAGGAAAATGGCAAACAAATAAGAAAGAAAGAAGACAGCTAACATGACAACCAGGCCATATTGATCTGGTTAGTATTACAGGCACACCAGAACCTCTGGTTAGCTCACCTAGTTAGGTGTTGTCATTACTTGTGTCCATCGTCATTTGTCATCTCTGTTTAAACTTTCTGTGTTTTAATATTCTCATTAGAGATCACTGCTTCATTTAACCCAAGGCATTGCAGAAATAACCTGTGGATGACCTTCTGTCAGAGATTCTCATTTCATGCTGATCTATCTATTTATCAGTGTATATTTCTGATGCCCATTCCTTTCAAGGGGGTGACCATGGCAAAAGTGTCTCCATAACTGGTGAACTCCAGTGCCACTTCTTGGCCTTTAGTGCCTCACCTTTAACAGGCCATTGGTAGAGGGCAACTCTAGCACAGTGTTTCTAGAGGCTCCTATCTAATGTTCCTACCAACTACTACTACCTAATGTTTCTACCTAATGTTCCTGCCTGATGTTCCAACCTGATCAAGCATCAGATATGTCCTCTGCTTGGCAAAATGGTCTCACATTGGGTGAAAATTCAAAACCCCTGTTTAAAAACCACTGTGCAGATTGAAATAAAACTTTAAAGAAATGATAATGAATGGCCCAGTATAAGATGTCCTTTTTGTGCCATTTGACGTCCATTATGTCTGCTAAGCTATATTGGCCAGATGAACATTGCAGGCTCATCTGAGGAGCTATTGTCATAATTTAGCATCCATTTTTGCCATCTGGATGAAATCTTTTCCCATTTTAAGACTCTCAGAAATTACAGGGTCAGTTGAGTGAAAAAAATGTTGAAATCACCTTTGGAAGAGATGGCCCTTTGTCAGTTTTTGCATTTCATGCCAATCCAATGTCTTGTATGGCTGCCAAAGGACAAAATGCCCCCTGGCTGAAATTTCAAAAACTTTTCCTGTCAGAAACGTGCAGATCAATTTAGAACTTTACTCAAATGATACGTGAAGATCCTTTATCAAGTTCCTCAATTTCTGCTGATCTGGTATTCAGTATGGCCATATTGGCTGGATGAGTAATACTGACAGGCTCACATGAGCCTCTCTTCCTCTGAAAGGTTTTATATATGCTCCTGTGATTTACATACTAACCAAGTAAAAAAAGAAGTTTCTCATATTTCCAGTTAGATTTATGTAACCTTTATGTTAATAACTTAATCATACTCATAATTGTTTCAGCTTATAGTTCCTGACTTTCTTTCAAGCAGATCCATATCCATATCAAAGGGATAATTTTTTTTTTTTCAACAAATCAGTTATCATTAACTTTTTCTCCATTTTATTGAATACCTTGTTATATTAATAATGTTAATTGGCATGGTCTATATCATTGCTTTATAATTTAAAGTATATTTATCTTTGCTTTAAATGCTGCTTAAAAGAGAGTTAGAGGATCCTCGCTTCTGCCTCACCAAGAGGTTGGAGAGCACTCCCCATCTTAAAGCCTGTAAGTAATAATGCAGGTGTCATAAGTAACATATTCCAATGTTTACCAAATAATGTAAGTATGCATTTGCATGTATTGCTTTATGAATGTATTACTTTTTTACATAGAACATGAAGTAATATGCACTTTTTAAGATAGCTTAATTTACTAGGTAGTAGTCCGTAAGCAGTCACTAAACAAGGAGATATATTTCTGGTACTGCCTGCCTGGGTATCAGAAAAGGTGAATGATGGCAATGTAGTGAGCCAGTACTTTAGTATTTGTCAAGTTGCACTCCTTTGACTCAGGTAGCTGTCTTCTCTTTCTGCCTCACATATATGTGGACTTCTGGCATTTTGGCCACAAACATACAGTCTTTCCTTGTCACACATCACACATAACTCTTCACAACACTTAACTCGCACAACTCATTCTTCGTAACTAGATTTTCCTGCTGTGAGCGGTATGCGCTATCCTTTCCTTTTGGCAAAATGCTAGGAAGCAGTAGAATGGAACATTAGATAGGAGCAGTAGGTAGAAACATTAGGTAGAAGTAATAGGTAGGAACATTAGGTGGGAGCATTAGGTGTAAGTAGTAGGTTGGAACATAAGGCAGGAACATTATTTATACACATTAGGTAGAAGTAGCTGGTAGGAACATTAGCTAGGAACCTCTGAAAACACTGTTATAGAGTTGCCCACTACCAGTGGCCTGTTAAGGGAGAGGCACTAAAGGCAAAGGTAGCATAATTTATGTATAAGGAGCTCCATTAGGTGATAGAAGCTTACATAGGAACATATGAAAAACTATGAGATTGTAATTTTCAGAAATTCTTTCTGTTTATTTATCTGTCTGAATCTCTGATGCCTGTTGCCAACTGGAACTTCCACAAGGGGGTGGCCACTGCTTTTGTCTCCATAACTAGTGAAGTCCAGTGCACTGAAGAAATTACTTTTGTCATCTGTTATGATTGCATAGATGAAGCAATGTTTTTTTACCAGAGTACTAATACATTTGTATTGTAGTGCATCATACTGTGTATTACATAAAAGGTTTGACTTTTTTCTCTTATTCTTTTCAGGCAAAGCAGAGTGATACTTACCCATACTTGCTGCCTAGAACCTATGACAAAGAATACTTTCTGACTTCGCATCTCCAGCCTAAGCACAGAGTAAAATGTCAGGTGAGAATGATAAGTGGATAAGAAGTTGGTAAATAGATCACATTGAATGCATGAATATTGGTGTTCCTAGACCATGCCTGCTAATGCTAACATTGAGGGCAACAAAGATTGTACCAGAATTAAGTTGAGTTTCAGGGAAAGGCTTAAGGCTTTAACTTTTCCCACTTTGGAAGTGAAAAGACTGAGAGGTGACCTTTAAATTTTAAAACAGGTTGATAATGTAGGCAGTATATAGTTCTTTGAGAGATGCAGTGATAGAGCAACCAGAGGATGTAACATGAAAATTAAGTGTGAAACTTGTTAAAAAGATGTAAAGAAGTACTTTTATGGTGTGAGAGTGGTTGGTGATTAGAATAAGATAACTGAGAAGATGATTAATACAGATAGCATACATACATTTAAGAAGTTGTATGATAATAGTGAATGTGTTCAAGTCCTTCTTCATACAGTACAGGTTAATAATTACTGAGAGTGAGGAGTCACTTTTGACAAGGCTGTATCATCATGAGTAGACAAAAAGGAGTATGGTATCATTGAGGACCTGCCTGCCTTACAGTGTTCCCCTGTGGAGTACAGCTTTGAAGTTTCAGGAGCCCCTTAAAAGGGTGGTTGGGTTGCATAGCTAACAAACTAACTACATAGATGAATGAAAGCTAGTGAATAAATGAAATACAGTGTGCTAGAGACCTGTCAGTGGTATCCCCTAACCACTTTTTGTGCCCTAGTTCTGCCCACCGACATCTCCTAACCTCCCCTGCATATCAAAATGAGGTGCTTGAGTGTGTATAAATGTAATCAGGATGAGAAGGATGGGGAGATAGGTACTGGTAATATATTTGGGGAGAGGAACATAGATGTTCTAGCTCTGACTGAAACTAATCCTTGGAGGAAGAGGAGTGAATGGTTTGGGAATATCTGAGGGGTTAAAGTCTGGGGATGGTGTGAAGGTGAGAGCATAGAAGGGAGTGGAACTAATGTTGAGGCAGGAATTGAAAGAATGTGGCAAGGTTGTCAGGAAGCGAGTTCGCCTGATTAGGATCAGAATAAAGGTCGATCTCTAGAGATAGGTGACTGTTAGAACTTATATCCCTGGTAGTAAGAGGATTGAGGAAGAGGGTCAAGTATTGTGGGAGGAGCTGAGTGCATCAGAAATTTTGAACAAGGATTCAAGTACTGTATTAGAGGTGGGAGATTTGAATGATTGAGTGGACAGTGTGGAAGTTGAGGGCATAACTGGAGGGAATTGGATGCCTGTTGTAAATGAAAATGACAAACACCTTTTAGAATTGTATGGAGAAAAAGGATTGATAGTCAGGAATACTTGTTTTAAAATGGTTCATATGTAAGGATACTTAGATGAGTGGGGAGGGGTGTTAATAGGTCTTATTAGATTATGTGCTGAGTGACAGATGTCTAAAGATGAAAGTTTTGATTTGAATGTGCTGAGAGGGGCAGCTGGTAGGACATCTGATCACTTTTTTGTAGAGGGGTGTGAAAGTTTACAGTGGCTTTAGGAAAAGAGATAATGACATGGGTGGGAAGAGGGTGTTGAAAGTAAGTTGTTATGGAAAAGAAGCTTATAAGCTAAGAATTCAAGACAAATTGGGCAAGGAGTGACATAAGAAAGTAATGAAACTAAGAGAGTGGGTGGAGAAGGAAGGTATTTAAAGGGAGCACTACTTACAAGTGGGTGGTGGGGTGTGTGTGTGTATTATATGTGGAAAGAGAGATGTGGGCTGGATAGTAAGTGGTGAGATGAAGAAATTGATGTGCAATTCAAAAAGAAAAGAGAGATGCATGGGTGATATTTGCATAAAAGGAGTGTGAGTGATTTGTAAATGTACAAGAGGAAGCAGCAAGAGGTCAAGAGGAAGTTGCATGGCTGAAGAAGAGGGCAAATGAGAGATGGGTTGAGAATATTAGCAAATTGTATAGAGAATGTGTTTTAATATGAAGTGAGAAGAGAGTGAAGATAACAAGAAAACGAAAAGGGATGTTGATTTTCGGAGCTGCTTTCAATGTTGCACATCTAACATAGGGCCTTAAAACTTCGTCTAAGGAGTGAGCAAGGTGCTGGAGAACATTTGGAAGTCTTAGCTGGATAGCATATTTAAGACTCCCTTATGTGCTGTTCATAGCTACTTATATTTGCTCTTTGAATAAGGTAGAAAACATATTGAGAGCTGTGTTAAAAAATGTGGCATAGATTGATTTTGTGGATACAGGATCATATCCTGATATTTCTTGTTTTTTATGCCATGTCATGTGTTGTACACCTGTATCAAAAGAATTTCAGCCAATTTTATGGGCAGTGTTAACAGATTTCGGCAATGGAACATGACTTGAGTGTCTGTAGAAATAATGGTCACTTGAATAGGTTAGGGACCTGTTCTGCAAAATCAAATTTCCCTCAAAGGATGCACATTTGTGCACTGTGTACTTGACCCACTCTTTGTAAATTGAATGAAGATAATTGATAGGTAGCTTTCTATGAATGAAGTAATTCTACATTTAGAAAGTTAGGGAGAGATTTTTTATATTCTTTGTCTTTTTGGGCAAGTTTGCACGGATTCCATTTTAAAAATATATATTTTTTTATGCTGAATGTTTTTCCAGGTAGTGCGTAGTGTAGGTAATTGGAGTGCAGGATTGGATGAAGATGAAGCAAGTATCTTTTCTGCCTATGTTGATCTTATCCGTGGAGCTAAGCACTACATATATATTGAGAACCAGTTTTTCATAACTTGTGGGAACACTGATGGACAGAGGGATATTAGAAATTATATTGGTCATGAACTAGTGGAGCGCATTGTTCAGGCTCACAAGTAAGGTGTTTGTATTTTGTGTATTGTAATGGATATAATTTACAACACACCCCTTCTGGTATCTTATCATAGAGTATTTTAAATTAGTGATGAGTTTTGCCCCTGTGATGTTACTTTGTTGTAAGTTAAATGAAAAATATCATGTTTTTTGCTTGAGAATGTGGAGATAGTTGGTATCTAAATTACATGGGAGAGAATTAGGCACCAACCTGTTTTGAATGTATGAAAATGTTTATACAGTTCTTGGTTGTGTGGTTTTGAAAACTTTCTTTTACATATGTTTACAACATTAGTATTAAAAATGTGTCGACTGTTTGTGAGTCAAATTCCTTTACAGTAATGGTGAAGTTTTCCGAGTGTTCATCATGTTGCCCCTTCTGCCAGCTTTTGAGGGGATGATTGGCAAGTCAAGTGGCATTGCAATGCAGTACATTGTATACTGGAATTATGTCAGCATATCTCGGTAAGGTGTAAAAAGTGCAGGTATGAAATAGTTAATGGAATGATGCTTATTAAAAAGTTGAATTAGTGTGTGCATAGCAGTGTAGGTGTTAAATATGTGCTAGAGTTCACTTAATGTGATCATCAGGCTAAAGAATTGAAAGTAGCATGCAAAGCAGAGAAGTTGAAAATCACTGAAATGATACTCAAGAATTTTATTTGTTTGATAAGAACCTGTCCTTCAGATAGAAAAACCAGGTATAAGTGTGAGGGTAAGATAGTTTTGATTAGGTGGTATTTTGAAAATGGAGGAGATGGTGTTAGAATTGTCTGTAAAAATATCAACAGGGGTACAGGTCTCAAGAGTGCTAGAAAATATAATGTACAGAATTTAGGAGTGTGCATTCTGGATTTGTGTTGCTGCGAGAGATGTGGCAGTCTGTTGTCATTGAAGCAGTAGGCTGGATTATGCCAGTGAGACATTATTGTAGAAGGAATCTTGTAGCACATTAGTAGCAATGGACATTCTCAGTTCTTGAGATGTGTAATATCCCTGTAACCAGGTGTTGTTGGCAGGAATGATATTTTGTTATTTGATATTTATTTTGAAAGAGTAAGTGAGATGTGTGGTAATAAAAAGAGTATTGTTGAGAGAGCTAAAAAAGATATGCTGAAATGGTTTGAACACATGGAGAGAATGAGTGAGGAAAGGTTAATAAAAAGAGGATCTATGTATCAGATGTGGAGGGGACGAGAATGAGGAGACCAAATTGGAGATGGAAGGATGAAGTAAAAAGATTTTGAGCGATTGGGGTCAGAACATGCAGGAGGGTTAAAAGTGTGCACAAAAGAGAGTGAATTGGGTTTGACATGCTGTCAGTGAACTGATCCAGGGCATGTGAAGCATCTGGGCTATACCATGAAAAGGTCTGTAGGGCATGGTTATGGACATGGAGCTGTGGTTATGGTGTATTATACATGTCGGCTAGAGAATGGATGTGAGCGGATGTGGCCTTTCTTCATCTGCTCCTGTCACCACCTTGCTAATGTGGGAAATGCTAATCAGGTAAGAAAATATATTAGAAACTCAGGAGTTTAAGCTAACTCTCTTGCCAGGAGGATTGTGAGCACTTTAGAAGTAGGAGATGGAATAAAGTATGTTAGCCAGATTTTAAACACTGATGTGAGATAGGAAGAAGATGAATATTTTGGTTTATATGAACACCTAGAAGAGAATTTAGGATTATTCCTATAGTTGTGGAAGGAAATTATTTGTAGATGACCTGTGAAACTGATGAATAGGTGATTGAGGAAGTGGTGCATTTATAGAATAGGGAATGCAGATATTGTAGATAATGAAGTTATGAATGGTTCAGTGAGAATATTTAAGCACAGTGAAAGTCTTGTATTCCAGTTATACAAGAGAAATTAGGGAAAGAGTAAAGATTAAGGAATGGTAGACATATAAGATAGGATATAAGATAGGAGCCATTGTAAGAGAGAGCTGATTTTGTGTTGCAGGCCTTTAAGTAGTGCTGTGTTGTGGATATAGCCAAAATAGTGCATGTACAAAGCTGAAAAGAAAACTAAAGGAAAATAACTTTATAGAAATATTGAATATCTCCTTTGCTTATGCTTTTTATTAATGAATTAGACTAACTTTTTGTCACAACTAGTTTTTGATCAAATTTTTCATCTTCAAGGTAACCTTGAAACCAAGTAAGTTGAAGATTGCTCTCAAAACGTTTCTAGCCCTCAAGTTCCTTGATTAGTATGATTTCTGCATGTTTGAGGTTGTTTTTGATTTTTAGATCTGGCATTCATTCCTGTTTTTAAAGAATATTTTGGATGCTGATAATTGTTTATGATACAAATTATGTTTTATTCCTAAAGAAATATGCATCATTGTACATTCTTTTATATAAACATCTGTGATTTGATATTATCACGAGGTCAGACTACTAATCTGTTTTTGTAAACTGTATCCTGTCGCCCATTATTCAGCAGTGCCCAAAGCTAAACTAGCTAACATTATCTTATTTAAAAGGATTGCTCATATTTTTTCTCTTAATGTCCTTTATGTAAGCATGATTAATTGCCCAGTACAATTACTCACCAAGCCTGATGGTGGACATTACAGTGGTAATGTAGTATTTTAGTCAATGCTGTCATGCTGTTTACATATTTCCTGGCCTCAGGAGTGGTAGAGGATGTATGAATCAGGTGTCTTTCCTTATGTGATGTAATCAGAAGCAAGAGAATCCTTCATCACCTACAATTCTGTTTCCTGTGGGGTGGGGCGGGGTGGCGCCAAGAATGGATGGAGGCGAACAAATATGAATATGTACATGTGTATATGCATGTGTATGTATATGTATGTATAAAGGTATATTTTGATATGTATTTTGTATATATGTGTGTATATGAGTGGATGGGTCTTTCTTCGTCTGTTTCCTGGCACTACCTTGCTGATGCGGGAAACGGCAATCCCTGGGGATAGGGGAGAAAGAATACTTCCCACATATTCTCTGCGTTTCGTAAAAGGTGACTAAAAGGGGAGGGACTAGGGGGCTGGAAATCTTTCCCTCCTGTTTTTACTTTTCCAAAAGAAGGAACAGAGAAGGGGGCCAAGTGAGGATTTTCCCTTTAAGGCTCAGTCCTTTGTTCTTGACGTTACCTCGCTCATGCGGGAAATGGCGAATATGCATGGAAAAAAAATATGTGTATGTTCATGTATGTATATATGTGTGAAGATGAGTGATGGGTCTTTCTTCATCTGTTTCCTGGCACTACCTTGCTGATGTGGGAAATGGCAGTCAAGTATAATGAAAAATAAAAATGATATATATGTATTATACATATATCTCTTAGTCTTCCTTTTTTGATACATAGTTGTCATTCCTGTTTAAGTAAGGTAGCATCAGAAATAGACAACTGAGCCTGTGAGAAAAAATTTTTATTTCTTGCTTTTCTTTGAATTTCTGTTATCATCATTTCAAAATGCAGTTTTAAGCTGCTTTTTCATGATTTTATAAACCCCCAAAAAAACACACAAAGTTTTTTGATATACGAATTTAATTACTGCTGACTTGTTAAAGCTGTTGGGTTCATGATGCTGCCATTTTTGTATTAATTCACCTTCTACAGCACCTTAATTTGGCTTGCAGTATATCATTTTGTTGTCACTCTGTGACCTTGTTTTGAGAAAGCATTTGTCTTGCTGATATTTGTGATATTTTATTGATTATTCTTTTAACCTTTTCTTTATACTGCAGTTTAATAACTGAATTAAGCTAAACCATTGGTTATGTCACTTTCCCTCTTAGTTCCTCCGTCCCTGCCTTTACTCCTTCAGGTTCTGCCGTTCTTCTGTTTCACATGCAACTTGAAATGGTAAGCAGCAGGAGATGAGTATTACTGTAGGTGCTTTATGAATTTATGCATAGATTTAATGTTCACCTCTTGGCTTGGTGAGCACTTTGTGAGAAAATAGTCATGCTTGAGTTAGCTCTGCAAGAAGAGGTGATCCACATTCCTCAGGGTAAGTGTTTGGTGTCCTAATCACTCTTGCAGATTTAACACTTTTACTAAGCGTATTTTCATACATTAAGTCATAAACATATGAACATTTTCGTATTTGACATTTGTATTGAGTGAATTGTGTGATTAAAAACATACTACTTCCAACAGCGGAAAATCAAGTGTGATTCAAAGCCTGATAGAACGTGGTGTTACTGAATGGGAGCGTTATATATCTTTCTGTTCTTTGCGTACCCATGAGAACCTTGGAGATCATCCAGTGTCAGAACTGATTTACATCCACTCCAAACTGATGATTGTGGATGATCGATTTGTCATTGCTGGCTCAGCAAACATCAATGACCGCAGCCTTAATGGGGACAGGGACTCTGAAGTTTGTCTAGTAATTGAGGTAAAGTATGAATGTACTTTTACATGCTGTAAATGTTTTTTGCGATCTTTGCGAGCTAGAAAGAATTAGAACCTTACTTTACTTAGTTAGGTCTCACTTGACATATGTTACAGATAGAACCATAAATTTTTAGGTGAATGACCACATACCATTCAGCAATAAAAGCCAGGCCGATCAAGGTGCTGACCCTCATGGAAACCAGACACATTATCTGTGTTAAGTGGTTCTTCTGTGAGGTTTCCTTAATCTCTGTGTTGTTGAAGCAGTACAGTTGTTTTTAGTGACGCATTAGGGTATTTCAAATAACACAATTACTGAATTTTCATGTAAAGACAGATCCTCATGAGCATCTGAGAGAATGCTTGCCTAATATAGGATAATTCCCTGTTGATTATTTAATTTCATACCTGCTGTTCCACTTTTTTCGTGTTATTCAACCTTTAATCTCCATGTTGTGATTAGAATGTTCTGTGATAAATAATTCCATGTTTTGTGTATTATCTTATTTTCAGTTTTTTCCCATTTTCATTGATTTTCTTTGAAGTATGCTATCATATGCCAGAACTGTATGTAATTCCATAATCTTGCAGGACCAGGAATTTGAAAATGGCATTATGAATGGACAGCCATATGATTCTGGGGTGTTTGCAGGCAGTATGCGAAGGTACTTGTTCAGTGAACATTTGGGTATAGCAGACAGTGAAAACCCCGACATTGATATCAGTGATCCAGTCTCTGATTCCTTTTTTATGAATGTTTGGTACTACATAGCCAATAAAAACACACTGATATATGAGGAGGTAAGATTTAGTATTTTTTACTTGTACCATAGATAAGCATACTAAAGCTTCTTTAAAGATTGCAGAAATGGCATGTTTCACACTTTCATAAGTTTTTCCTGCTGCCTGACCATATGTATTCACCTCTTGTTTTGTATCTTGTGGTAGAGCCATCTCTTTCATCTCAGGAACCTTATTCTGAGACTGACAGGCAAGGTGAACATGTAGCATCTTTCATGTTGTGCTCAAATAAGGCAAGCCTAAGTAGAGGCTGTATAATCATCAAATAAATTAAGATAACTGGGTACTGATTGTTGGCTCATTACAATGTATGCTATCTCATGCTTCAAAAGCCTACCAATAAATATCCCATACTTTCCAAATTTGCATCAGAAACAATATGTAGACAAAGATTAATGCAGAGAGATACCAAGGAATTGGTCTCTAAATAGTTTCTCTTGTATTTTGTACTTATATTTTTATCCGTGCCCAAGAATTTTTTTATTTATGAGAACTCTAGAACAAATCTGAACTTTTGAGATACAGCAGTCTGAAATTGTGATATGAGATACAGCAGTCTGAAATGGAGATACAGCAACAAAGTGTTAGGTTTTGGAGGCGAAGGAGAAATACTGATTGCAAAGTTTTTACTGACTAGATTTTCTTTTTATAACTATAATTCTCTGGCCAAAATGCACATGTAGTTTTTATATAAAGATATCACAAATGGCATACCTTTAGATTTTGTTGAGACACTATTTAATAAGAGATGACCTTAAGATTAAGAAATAATTAGTAGGTGGCCCATTCAGACACCTCATGATGGGAAGAATAACTGTAGGAAAGAAGCATTGATGATACATAATCCACCAAAGAATTTTAATGATCCAGAACAAAGGGACCTAGATAGACTCCTAAGTTGATCTGATACATGGTTGATGAAATTCATCAACAAACATGAAGTAAAGAGGATATGACAGAGTGAAAGAAAGCCTTAATATGATCATTATCTAGCACAGAATAAGCTTTAGGATTCTGTATGTGGGATTTAGGAGTAAACATTGTGGGTAACTTGTTGCCAGAGTCCCACATTAGGAGAATAGTAAAGGAGACAAAGTGTTTTCTGTCAAACATCAGAATAGCTTTCAAGTGTGTAGATAAGGAAATATTTAATAAGCTGTTCATATCCCACATGTTTCTTAAGTTTGGTCACTGCACAGAAAGAAGCACATAAAGCGAATAAAGAAGGCCCAGAGAAGGACAAAAAAAAAGATAAAAATGGCACCAAAATAAAGCGAGCTGTGTTACAGGAAAAGGCTAAAGGCTTTAAATTGCTGACCTTGGAAGAGAGCAGAATTAGGTTTGACCTGATCACTACCTTCAAGATTTTAAAACAATGTGATGTCACGGACAGCAAACAGTTCTTCAAGAGATGTAGGAATAGAGCAACCAGAGGACATAAAATGAAATTGAGCAAGAGACTTGTTAAGATAGATGAAAAGAAAATATTTTTATAGTATAAGTGTTGGTTGTATGGAACAGAATGATTGAGGACATGGTTAATGCAGACAGTATACATAAATTTAAGAGATTGTAGGATGGCAGAGAATGTTAAAAAGATTAGGCCTTATGAGTGTAAAACTTCACCTCATTCAATGCATTCAATGTAAATAGGTAATTACAAAATCTTGTCTATTTACACCACAGCAAGGCATAGCTAGGAATGGGAGTTCACACTACATACATATCACTATTGTAATCTCTGGGTAATTGAGCTTTGAGGAATTTTCTCTGGACAAATTAGAATTGCAGTTGACATTTATGGCATCAGTATATGTGGCTAGAAAGCACTGGTCATTTCAAACTTAGACAGGAAATTTGAGATTGTATGTACACAATACAGGCTCTTGCCCAACTTAGTGAAACATACTTGGACTACGCTTGGAGGGTTGAAGATACAAAAAGCCTTTGAAACATGCACATCATTGCCAAACTTATCTCAGCCTCAAATCATTCAATCATTCCTCCACTTGTAAAACAGGCCCAGCACTGTATATAGAAATTTAAGATCATTTCAGAATGGCTTTCCCTATTGTTCAGTATATTTTTAATGTTATGTGTAATGAATTGTAAGTTATGACATTTAATAAGTTTATGTGATAAAATTATTGTATTTCATATTTCAGGTGTTTTCTTGCTACCCATGCAATAGTGCAACAACATTTGAGGCTGTGGATAAACTAAGACACACTTCGACATTAGCAGAAGTCAATCCGGCAGAGGCACAAGCAAGGTTAAAGGAGATTCAGGTAAGTTCTTTTTTTGTCAACACATGAAGATTATTAGATTTAGCTGTGTAGAGACAGGTTAGTTGGGATGTGATTTTGATTTGAGAAAACTTGGAGGAAGTGAACTGTTTTAGATACCAAGGATGGATATGCAGCAAATGGAACCATGGAAGTGGAGGTGAGTCATAGGATGGGTGAAGGTGTTGAAGGTTCGGGGGGTATTGAGGAATATGTGGAGGTAGAGGTCACTATTTGGGAGGGCAAACATTGGTATGTTTGAAGGTACCAACAATGATGTATGGATGCAAGGCATGGGCTATATGTATAAATGTATAGTAGAAGGTGGATGTGTTGATAATGAAATCTTTAAAGACAGTATGTGGTGTGAGGAGGGTTGATTGAGTAGGTAATGATAGGGTAAGAAAGAGGTGTGGTAATAAGAAGAGTCTGGTTAAAAGAGATGAAGAAGGTGTGCTGAAATTGTTTGGACATATGGAGAGAATGAGTGAGATGTTAATGAAGAGGATATATGTGTCAGACATGAGGGGGACCAGGAGAAGGGGTAAACTAAATTGGAGATGGAAGGTTGGAGTGAAAAGTATTTTGAGTGGTTGAGGCATGGACATGCAGGAGGGTGAAAGTTATGCATGAGATAGAGTGAATTGGAGCGATATGGCATACTGTGGGTGAAGTGCAGGTAATGGATTGAACCAGGGTATATGAGGCAGTTAGGGGAAACCACTGAAAGGTCTGTAGTACCTGATTATGGATAGGGGGCTGTGGTTTTGGTGTATTTCACATGACATCTAGAGCAAATAAGGCCTTTTCTTCTGTTCCTCATGCTACCTTGCTGATGTGGGAAACAGTCAACAAGTATGAAAGAAATGAGAGAATAGAGCTTTTTTTTTTCATGTGTCCACAAAATTTTAACTTTTATTTTCTGGTGTTGAAGGATCTTTCATTGCTTTAACTTTGATAGGCGATGCTACTAGAATATTTGTGCCTATGGTTACACTGCCAGTGAAAAGTCACTTTCAGTGAGGTTGTGACCTAATCTACCGACAAAAGGGAGTACAGTCATGTCAAAGAACTTTTCGCTCCAGAGGAGTCCAACATTTCCTTCCCACTAGAAGTAGTGCAGCCTTGAAGCTGCAGAAGCTCCTAGAAAGGGGGTACTGAAGTAAAATGAAGACCCCTTAAAAATGGGTTCTGGGGCAATTACAAATAAATAGATAAACTTTGTTAGGCCACAACCTGACCTCAAGCTGATTAAGTGTACCCTTCATGTTGGAAACATTGGGAGCATGCCACAGAAAACTGAGACTCTTGCACTTCTGCAGAACTTAAATCTAGCCAGCTTATGACTCTAAAAGCAAAGTTAATGCCTACCTAGCTGAACCACCAAATTCTTGTGAGTCGAGACTGGTTCTGTTTTTTTGGCAAAGTTCAAGAGGTTACTAGTCATTGTCCCTCTCCTTCTGTGGGCCTAACCTTGAATGAAAATGAGAAGAAGAATACTGATTTTTTGAGGCTGTATGAAATGTCCATTTCAGCAGGGAACAGGTCTTAGTTTCTTTAAAGTCATGACTTAGCAGAAAGGTTTGAAGCAACCCCCTCTCCACACATTGCTTATGTGACATTGGGTTGCTGAGTAAACAAAAGGTGTTGATGCATACAACCATCAGTTCATGAAAGCAGCAACCTAAGTAATATATCTAGAAGAGGGTGAGATTATCAAGTTAGACTGGGAAAGTTGATAAATCAGAATGACTTAGACTAGACTTGACTGTAGAGTAAATATTTAGTGTTAAAACCATCTCATATAGAGAGCAGTACTTCATACAAGGTCAAACCAGTCCTTTATGTAACTGAATTAACTGTTCAGGAGAGAAAAGTATTCAGTAACTGAACAAAACTCAGATTTTCAGAGGTAAACCCCCCCCTCATCTCTCTCTCTCTCTCTCGAGTTTCCAATAAAGATTAAATGTTACAATGGTATTTGGTATTTTTGCTGTTTTGAACAGTGGAATTGCAGAGTTTTTAGAGAAGATGGAATAGTCTTTGAATAGTTTTAAGAATGGAGAAAGAGAAATTGGATTTTAGAAATATTACACCTGACTGGATTACATCTGCCACTCTAGGAATTTCTATCCAAATATGAGTTTAAAGAAGTAGTTTTGATGACATTAAACACACCTTGAGCAAGAGAAAATGGAGTAAATTTGAAAGAATTGTAGGAATGTAGAGTTGAGTGATCATTTTATTACTGGATTGGTATATTATTTAAGGAAAGGAGGGTATTGATACAATGAAGGAAGTGGGAAGGAGACAGGACTGAAAACTGAGAAACACCAAGCAAAAGCAGAAGACGTGTGCAAGGTGTATGCTTGATTTGGCTGAATTATTGAATGTGAGAATCTGTATTTACATGTCACCCTTATCTCTGCTACAGATTTTTAGTATGGTCCCAAGAAAAGTTGCCTTTATAAGTGAAGAGTAAACACTTTTAGTCACCATATAGCTTAGATCTCAGAATTATTTTTTGGCAAATTATTATTGGCCTTTTAATGTTGAAACTTTGTCTTTGGAGGTCTGTCGTTATCAAAGTCTGTCATTATGTATGCCGCTGAAACCCATTTTATAAAGAATTTACATTTCTGGCCAAAAATTTCTCCCAGTCTAACTCATATGTCCAGACTACCCAAAACAGCTTACAATGGATATATCACATTCAAACATAATGTGATTTTGACAGTCTGATCCAACAGCTGTTGCTTTATCATAGGGAAATCAGATGAAATATAGGGATATCTAGTTTGATTGATGGTAATGAAGACTTACGTGTTGGTGAAGTGGAATGGGGATAGAGTGAGTGTTACCAGATGAGAGAAGGAAGGGAACTAGGCTTAGCTGCATTACCTCATGAATAATCTGATCTTGAAACTTTTTCTTCTTTAGAGGAATATGTTTGCTTTGGTCTTTGGAAAAAGCTATCCAATATTAGATGTGTAGCCTACCTCTTTGGTCTTTGGAAAAAGCTATCCAATATTAGATGTGTAGCCTACCTATTTCCTTTTTTTTTAATTTCTCACAGGCCTGTGAAGCATCTGTAAAAGCTTTTTAGAGAACACAGCCTTGTCTAATTAATCAAGCTTTTTTGCTAAGCCCTTATCTATGAGCCTACTTGTGGTAGGGGATGCACTGGTGCTGGTTCCTTCCCTCTCCTTTTTGGACAGTTCCTCAGGATATGACTCCAATAATTCCGTCACATCTTACTCTTCACTTTCTTCAAAACCAACACTTAGCAAGAGTGACAGTTGTCTGCTGGATTTGGGTCATTGTTTCTTTATGCATATTACCTGAAATTCCTGGCATTCCTTAAAAGGTGACCATCAATAGGTGAAATGTATTGCAAAACAATTCCCTTGTGTTTTGGGGTAGAAATCTAATATTAATTAGCTTTGGCATTATTATAAAAGGCATTATGATTGAAAAACTTTACAATGTCATTAAAATTTTCATTATCAATGGAAAGTAATATTTGAAGTGAATTAAGAATAAGAATTTTTTTTGTCTCTTGCAACTGTGAGGCATTAGCATTGTTGTAATTTGTATCCTAATTCTTGAATGTTCCTACTGAGAAATCTTGCTGTATCAGCTGTTGCTATGTGAGGGTCCTCTGTATTTCAATTTCAGTGTCTTCTTGAGGAAAATATCATGAAAAAATTTAGATATAATATTGCGAAAGGGTTCAGTTACTGGAACACCTGAGGAGCTCAAGTGAATTTCTTGTATTCCTTTTGTCATATTTTTCATTCTTCTTTTGAGGTGGCCATGATTGGGGCATGTTTTTGCCCATGCCATTTCGGCTTCTGTAAAGAAAAAAGAAAATCACAATGGTCAGCAAAGAAATGTAGGAAAAGGGTTACATATCATTACTTCACCCCTGCACCGTGATGTAGTTGGATTGTTATGTGGACATTATTTCATAAATACGCTACTGTTGGCTTCATTTGTTTCATGAGGGATTAATAGAACTGAATCTTCAATGTTGCACATCATTTTGGGGGCTAGATTTGTGCTTTGTACCCCATTGCTTAAGTGCTATCTCAGATGCTTATAGGGCTTTGCCTGCCATAAGAAATGGTTTTTCAGTCTTAAAATCCTACGCTTTTTTATTTTTCCCCACTGCACCCATTTCAAGTGCAAGGTTTTGGGGCTCTGCTGCACTATAATTATAGACATTACATTTCCTTGGTAGATGCTTGTCAGAGAGCTATTCTGTTTTGCATTAATGTTCCTTGTGAACAAATGCAAGATGAAATAAGTATTTTAGCTGTGTTTTTTTCCATTTCATTTGTACTTGTTTGTGATGCTAGAGGGTTTAAGGGTAACATTACTGATTATAATAAGGATAATCATGCTATTATTACCTTGTAATTTGCAGTGGATTATATATTCTTTGTTTTTCTGTAGGGGCATCTGGTTCTCTTCCCCCTGGATTTTCTAAAGGATGAGACTTTAAAACCTGGTCTGGGGAACAAGGAATATTTGTTGCCCATGCAAACTTGGACATAGAACTTGAGCAGCAGAATGCTGGATCAGCTACATTATAGTGCTCAGCAGCCATTCTGAACTTGTATATTGTATAAAAAAATTGAGTTGCAGTTTTGTATATATAGGTCTTAAAAGCAAATTCTTGTAGACTTAGAATTAAGGATATGATTTTATACAGTACCAGGGAAAGCTTTATTGTACTTGTTTTAAGGGACGTTCAATAAGATTGAATTCATAGACATAATTAGATGCTAATCAGTTTCTGCTTTTATGACAATTTTTATTCCCCAAAAATCTATGGTCAGTCAGAGTGCTAGCTATTGAGGAACTTCTGACTGTGTAAAATTATAGTAAAAGTACACATGTATAACTACTTTTAGTGCCTAGGGGATTCCTGTGACTAGTCCTTCTGAAGAGATGAAGATTATGATTTAGTCAGTCAGACTTGTTACTCTGTTATTCATTTTACTAGGACTGTTTGCTTGTTATATCTAAGGCATAGGACCAGTGAACACTCTTTTACTTCAGAAAGGTATAAACCTCTTATTGGAAATAGTGTGAAATATTTTAAGTTACATTTGATACTTGTTAATTTGATATTGCATGAAGGTTTTGCAAGCTAAAGTACTCCAAGATTTTGGTGAAACAGGTTAATACTTTTACATTCAATTGAAGCTAATGTATGGATACAGTAGATAGATTCTAGATGAATAGTCTATCTTTGTCATATTAGAGCAGCTGGAGGAAAAAGCTGAACATGATTCTGTAGATGTATATGGATTACCCATAATTTATGGGAGCAGTTGATGCAAGTTATCCATTGGTTGTCAAGCACTATAAGGATAGGGACATCATAACAGGAGGGTAATTTGTTACAGTACCATCTAAGAAACTAAAGATTAATCTTGGTGATGATCTGGGTTTTCAGCATTACTGGCCATGATTGTTAATTATTATTTAGTGGTTCTAAACCAACTTATCTAGTATTACTCAAGAGATGGCATCTCATTCAATGGATAACAAAGTAATTGGGCAAAACTAATCAGAATTTCTTTGCAATTTTTTTTTAAAGTTTTCGGGTTACACTCTGTTGTCTTTGTACAAGCAGACTTGAACTGTGATTGACCCCCCCCCCCTCTCTCTCTCTCTCTCTCTCTCTCTCTCTCTCTCTCTCTCTCTTTTTACCCATCATTTGTCTCAAGCACAAAGGCAGTAGGCAGTAAGTGTTTTTGTACCTGTTATGAAGTCAACTGTGTCTAATATTAACCATGTCGCCATGCATTGAGCCTTTTGGTGGCCAGCAATGCAAGTTGCTTCATAATAACCCTCATACCTCCCAGACCACCTTGTGGTGACGGCTCTTCGAAAGAACTGTTAAGGCACAAGGCCAGAACTGTATATATAATTTGTTGTTAACTTTTTCTTGCAGCACTTACAGGATTGTTTTGTGTGTATACATTTTGCAAAATAGTTTATCTTTTATCTTATTCCCTGAATAAATGAATCCATAAAATTTTATGTTTCTACCATGCATACATAAGTATGCATGAGAGAATAAGGAAGATGGTCAGTGGGCATTATAGGATTAAGTACTGATTAATAAGCATTCAAAAGAGAGACTTGGATGTGAATGTGTTGAGAGGGACAGCTTGTGGGATGTCTGATTATTATCTGGTGGAGGTGGGGATGAAGATTTGTAGAGGTTTTCAGATAAGTAATGATATAGGTGAGAGGTGGGTGGTGAAAGTAAATGAACTAAGAAAAGAATTGTGTGAAGAAATACCAGGAGAAATTGAGTATAGAATGGCAAAAGTTGAGAGCAAATGAAGATAGGGAAGTGTTTCAGGAATGTGAGGTATTTAGGGAAGCAATGCTGAAACATACCAGAGAATTATATAGCATGCGAAAAGTGGAAGGTGGGTAGCTTAGAAAGGGTAGTGAGCAGTGGAATGGTGAAGTAAAGCTGCTAATGAAAAAGATAAGAGAGGTATATGGGCAGTACTTACATGAAAGGAGTGAGAGTGATTTGCTAGATGGATAAGAGAAAGTGGCAGGAGGTCAAGAGGAAGGTTCACAGGCTGAAAATGATGGCAAATGAGAGTTGGAATGAATGAGTATCTGCAAACTTCAGTGAGAAATTTGAGGAGGGCATGCTGAAGTGGTTTGGATATATAGAGAGAATGAGTTAGGAGAGGTAGACAGAGAGTATATATGTGTTAGAAGTGGAGGAAATGAGAAGGATGAGACCAAAATAGAGGTGGAAAGATTGGATTGATAAGATTTTGAGTGTTCAAGATTTGAACATGCAGGAGGATGAAAGTGCATGCATGGGATAGATCAAATTTGAGCACTGTGGTATACAGGGGACAATGTGCTGTCATTGAACTTAATCAGGGTATATGAAGCAGCCAGAGAGAACCACAGAAAGGTTAATGGAGCCTGGTTGTGCAATAAACATGACAGCTAGAGAATGGATGTTCCCTGCACTACCTCATTAGTGCAGGAAACAGCAAAGAAATATGAAAGAGAAAAGTAAAATTACCCATAATTGAAAATTAACTGTAAGTTTACGTAACAATTTGTTACAGCACACGTGTCCAGCAATATTATTGAATGAATATATTTGTATCCATAAAACTTTATTTTTTTTGGTAAAGAAAACAAAAGAAAAGAAAATGTTCTACCACACACCATAAGAAAAGCACAACATTGCCTGTCTGAACAAGACTGCATACCAGACTGAGGCTTAGAGACACTACCCTTTCAAATGCTGGGGTACATAGAGCTTGGTTTAGGTTCTGCCTGTTCAGCTCACTGACTAGCCTCATATCTGTAGCAGCCTTAGTGACACAGGCAATTTGTGTAACATGAAACAAAAAACAAGATTTTTAGTGATGCAGCCTGAATGATTGGCTCGTGATCATGTGAAATTTTTTACAACGTGACCTGCATTGTCAGCCAGCATGGGGTGGGATTTGCCCAACATGCCAGAACATGAAAGGGTCAATCTTTGGGGCATTATAGGTAGTGAAAACTAAGATATGGTAGCTCTGTACTCTTGCTGTGCATTTTTATTTATTATCCTTTAATTGTATGAATGAAGATTATAAAAAGATAAACCTGAATGTCATTTGTAGAATTACTTTTAAGAATGCAGCTGTGCCACTCATGCACTTTATGTCATACAATTTTTGATGAAACAGAGCTTATATTTACAAGTTGCCAAATGAAATTTGTGCATGATTTAGTCTCAATAAATGGCATTTCCTTGCATTTTGCAATATGTCATGTGTATTATTTTACATTTTATTGTTATAATGTGAGAGACATTTTGTCGTTGTTATGTAAAGGGTATTATATATTGTTTTTTGTGATACAATGTTGTATGTCCTGTACAGTTTTAATCATTAAGTTTTATATCTGGATTTTAAATATGTTTATCAGTACAGAATTTTTCTAGTACTTCCTTACTTTTATCTCTCTCATGTACTCTCAATGCCTTCCAGTTCACTCTTAGTATCCTCATAATTTGCATCCAATTATTTCCCATAAATGCTCTTTCTTGGTCAGTCTTTTTTTTATCCCGTCTCAGTTTGTAACATATCATCTACCAAGAAATGCCTAACATTCCACAATTTCAGCTGAAATACATATTTTTTCATACAATAGAAACTAGAAACTCAAGAAAATGAAAATGTAACTCCACTGTATATGCCCAGCACTCTATGTATGTGCAACCAACCTTGTCTTGTTGAAGCCCTAATGCACGTTAGATTTTATTTCACAAGGCAACGTGGTTAGAATTCTAATATTATGCTTTTGAGTAAACATTCTTTTTCCATTACGAATATTGTATTGGTGTATATTGGGCTGATAGTCTAATTGAAAAACCAACTTACTTTGTGTAATGAAAAATATATACGAGTGCAGAAGCCTGTGTTCACAACAGCACACTGGACATGGGCTTGGAATGTGGGTGTTTACTGTTTGTGTGTTAAGGGAAGAGAGTTTTACACTCATGCTACCCCATCTCTTAACTTTGGATGCATTTGCTATTATCTTAACTCCTATCTATATATGTATATGGGTGCACAGACACACATACCCCACCCTAAGTGATCTGAGAGGCTGTATCCATGTCATCAGCCCAACATGAAATAGAAATGGAGTATGAAATATAGACAGAACAACATAATGGAAATAGGAATGGAGTAAGAAGTAGTAGACAGAACACCATAATGATTTGTTTATGGTCTCTTAACAAGAGTCCATATAATCTTCAGAGGCATTTTAGTTAGATAAGATGTTCTAATTGTAAGTTGAGTGAGTGTCCTGTCCATCACCCCTTATGTCTTACCATGTAATAAAGCTTTGGTACCTCCAACTCACCTGTTCAGTTCAGATGTCAGTTTTGAGTATGAGAGACATATTCCTGAGCTTAGGCTTTTGCATGAGCAAGTTTAAGCCATAATGCCATGTTCTGTACCAATGAGGATCATGTTGAAGCCATACTGCCATGCTCTGTACCACTGAGAATATTGGCCATAACCACTGGGTGGGACCGGTCATAGGTCATGAAGTTTAGTGATACTGTGTGCATGTCTATGTGAGAGGAGTGCAGGGCAATGAAGCAGTAAGTTTTCAGTGTCTTCATTGTGGTTGCTGATCATGGCCATGAAGGGTCTTAGGATATGTTGAATGGTTTATAAGCGTGTAGGAAGGGGTAGTGTTAAATGCTTAGACTGAAGGTGTAACTCGTATATGTATGAGAAGTGTGGTTTACGATAAGCGTGTGTCTGGTGGGATGGTGTTTAAGAGCAAGTAAGGAGGACATTTGTTTGGCACTTACTGGGTCATATTGATGTTCATATGTTTTGTCAGTGTTGTGTTTGTTGGGGATGGGGGGGGATCTTTCATTATAGGTTGCTGAAGCGTGAAGCAGGAGTAAATTTTTATATTTTTGTTTGGGGGTTTGGTGGTTTGTTATGGATTGATTAGGATGGGAAGGATTTAGTGCTCTTGTAAAGAATTGAGTGTTCAACATATTGAGATGGGGTTATGTTGGTAGAATCATAGTTGCAATTCGATTGTGTAGATGTGCAGTGTTTGTGGTGGCTAGGCATCTAATCTGTTGAGTTAGAGCAACCTGCAGTAGAGGTGCAGCTATCTGGTGAGGGGTTATTTAAATGAGGAAAACTTGGGCCAATGAATTAACAGCCAGATGCCAAATATTTTTATGTGATTTAATGGTCGCAGTCCATTTGCTAGTTGGTTTCATCTTTTGATTCTGCAAGAGTGTGGGTAGAACAAAAGAAGGACCTGATTAGAGTTTTTCACTCAAAACCTATTGACCCTCTTCATTTTGAATATACTGAAATCAGTTTTTGATGTTCTGATAATCTTTATATCTGCCCAGGTAGATCACAGAAGTATACCAGCACATAAGTGGTTAGATGATGTTCCTCACTAAGGATATCATGAATTTTCTTCTTGATGCTTGTGACAGAGTTTAGACTTCAAGGTTTTTACATCATGTAAAGATCCATTGTTACCCAATCCCAAGCTTTGTAAGTCTTTATGGAATAGCTTCACCATGTATTGTAAAAGGAGGACTGCATTTAAGTCTTATCTCTATAAGGTGAAGGTTTGAAAACTTGCAAATTTTCTTCAGAAATGTAAATAAAATGAATCATCTCTTTACTTGCTTTGAGTAAAAGATATTCAGTTTTTAGGAGGCAGTATATAATCATAGCACCTTTTTTTATGCTTCTGTATTACTCGAAGTCCTTATTTTCCAGAAAAGTATTTTATGTCAGGTAGCACACTTGGACTAATACACCATTATTGCTAGATCTTATCTCCACACTTGCTCGCATGGATATTGAGATATTATATATGTTACACCAGTCTGAAGAAGTGTCATGTACTGCTCCAGTTTGACTCTGTGGTAAATGAGGACATTAAAAGAACAGAGGGGAGATAGGACATAAAGTGGAGATATAGTTGTGGAAACTACACAAACCTCAGTAATTTCTATGATAATGTAGATTATTAAATTGAGTTCAGCAGCCAGGAGTCAGGGCTTATTGGTGAGAAGTTCTGTGAAACTTACCGGGGAGTGAAAATATGGGTACTTCAAGCCTCAAACACAAGGAAGGGTAAGAAAGAGGAAAGATGTCAAAAATAAAAGAGTTATGCAATGTGCAGAGATGAAGACAGAGACAGCACCTCAGCCAGCCAGCATTTACAAGGTATAAGAGAACACAGAATGAGTAAAGTAGGATAAGGAAGGAGGAATAAAGGAACTTTGAAAATAATAGTGTGGACAAGGCAATTGAAAATACAAAACTTTTCCATAAATTCATTAAGGGTCATTTATGAAGGAGCAGCTGATCAGGCTAAGGGATTCAGGGAAAAAAGTTGTTGAGGATGATGTAAGAATACATGAGGAACAGAATAGCAAGTTCATTAATGTTATCACAGTGGAGGATGGTATAACCTCAAGTGAAATGGAATGGGAAAGAGGTTTTGGAAATCGGTGAAATATCTAGAAGAGATATTAACATAATACTTAGAAGGCTTGACCCATACTAGGCCATATCATGGTCCTGATGAAGTTTCACCGTGGTGCTGAAGTTGTGTGCTGATGCATTAGATAGACCACTTGAATAACTCAAGATGTCAGTGGAGAGAGGCTAAGTGCCAGGGGATTGGAAAAGAGCTAACATCGTCCCTGCATATAAGAAAATAAGCCAGGAATTAGGGTTGAGCTACAGAACGGTCTCACTAACAAGTGTGATGAGTAAGGTTTAAGGAAAGATTATTAGAAAGCAAACAGATGTCTTTCTGTGGACGAGAAATTACTTAAGGGAGAGATAGCATGGTTTTAGGGAAAGGTAGTCATGTATAACTAACCTCATAGAGTTTTACAAGAGATTGAGCTCAGTTCTGGACAAAAGAAATGGCTGAGTGGACTAAATCTGGACAGCCAGAAACCATTTGACACTGGACCGCGTGGGAGGCTGATTAAAGAATCTGGGTCACAAAGCAAGAATTGGGGGGGGGGGGACTCTTTCATTGGATAGAACGTTATTAGTGGGATGGAACAAGGTGCCCAGCAGAGTGCCACAATGCAAAGAAAGAACAACCAGGGGTCTTAGCAAGGCATTAAGCTAGGAATTTGTTGGGAAACATACAAAGAAATAGATCCATAATATCTGAGAGATGAATGGAACAAGCTAAGTGATGAAACTTTAAATGTCTCAAAGTTATGGATGAATGGAATAAGCTGCATAGTGAAAATGTGAATGATTGAGAGTTTTAGATGAATGGAATAAGCCATATGATGAAACTGTAAATCAGAATTATGCATAAATGGAATAAGCTGGACAAGGAAATTGTGAACGAATCAGAATTGAGGATGAATGGATTGAACTAAGTGGTTAAACTGTGAATGAATCAGAGTTGTGGATTAATGGAATAAGCTAAGTGATGAAGCTGAACAAATCTGAGTTGTGTATGTATGGAATAAGCAACGTAATTGAAATGTAAATGGAGACAAGACAGCGAAATTTAAAGTTCTTACGGTTGAGAGAGACCTAGAGATGGGGCTAGCAAAAGTAGACGTTCTCCCTATATACAGTATAAATAAGTAATGATTATTATACACATTACCTATCACCTTACATAACTGTACCTGCTACTTATCTATCTATCTACTTACTTACAATACATGCATAGCTACACTAGTACAATCTTACTTGCTTATATTAACATTCTCTCTCTCACATGTACAAGCATATTTATAGACATCCATATATACCCCTGGACACGTTTAGTTTGTGTATATACTATAAATATAAATATTTGAAAAACTAAACAAAAGATTTATCTTTTCACTTTGCTTTCCTGTTGCTTTCTTGGTAATTGCTCTTCATCATCTTTCAAACATTTCACATCTCTCTTTTTTGTACCTTTTTTGCTGTCTTCTGTGTTCTCTCAGTATTTGTAGGGTTCAGGAATCATCACCACTTCATCTGAAATAGTTATCAGTAGTTTTTGAATGAAGATTTTTAGTAATCAGAACACAATCTCAGCATGACCTTCTCTTTAGGAACATTTAAGGGAATATTGTATTTTGTATTTATTAATAGACAGAGGAAATACAAATTTTAAGTAATTAAACTGCCAATTTTGGGGCCAAAAACAATATTTGATAGCCCTTTAAGCTAACTACATATGTCACTTATGTTAAATACTTACAGGTGTTTTCACTTTGTGATTTTTATTATGTAGATTTTGTCAGACTTATAGTAAAATTTGCCATGTAAAAATTTTTTTGTGTAAAATATAAATGAATTGAACCATATTTTATAGATTTACAAGATTTTTCATTTTCTCATCCTATCAAAAACAAATATCTTGTTACACAATCACATTGAAGAGTTGTGTCTGAATATCTAATGAATTTAATTTTCACAAGACATGCCAAATGCATCAAGATAAGGACATTGGTAAGGGAAAATACTACAAGGACAGACAATGACAAAGTTAGGATCATGTACTACAAGAACGGGGGCAATGACAAGTTTTGAAATAAAGTACAACTAGGACAGGGATAATGACAACGGTAAGATAGATTTCCACAAGGACAAAGATAGGGTTAAGATAGTGTACCACTAGGACAGGGATAATGATATGGTTTAAAATAGTATTTCTAGGACAGTTACAATGATGAGGCTTAAGATAAAAGTACACTAGGATAGGAATATTGATAAGGTTTTAGATAAAGTACCACTAAGACAGGGACAATGACAAGATTAAGATAATGTACCAGTATGACAAGGTTAGATTTAAGATAAACTACCAGTAGGACAGGAACAATAACAAGGTTAAGATAATGCAGTACTAGGACAGGGACAATAACAAGGTTAAGATAGTGAACAACTAGAATGAGGACTGACAAGTTTTAAGATAAAATCGTGAGGAAAGGGCAAAGACAAGGTTAAGATACTACTAGCAAAAGGATAATGACAAGTTTGAAAACGGATAGTGACAGTTTAAGTTAGAATACTGCAAAGAAAGGGTCAATGACCAGGTTAACATAAAGTACCCCTAAGAAAGTGACAAAGACAAGAGTAAGATAAAGTACCACTTCGAAAGGGACTATAACAAGCGTAAGATAAAGTGCTTTTAGAAAAGAGAATATGACAAAATTAGCTTAAAAGTACGACTAGGAAAGGGACAAGGGTAAGACAAAGTACCAATATCAAAGGGACTATGACAGTAGTAAGATAAAGTACCACTAGCAAAGTGTTTGTTAAAATGACAAAAGTACGGACAATGACAGGATTAAGATAAACATCTGGGACGGGTTGTGACAAGGTTAAGTTACAGGAAAAGGTTGTGGGACTTATTTGATCAGGCTTTTCCCTCATCGCCCACGAACAGTTAAAACCCATCTGGTCTTCCGGTACAGTCGTCACATTGCATGTCACAGGAAGGAAGCCAGTGGAGAGGTATAGTTTTTGGTGACGGCGGACTAGTCATACTGTACTTTATCCGTTGATGACGAAGTGTTACACATTATTATCAGTGATAATCTCGATGGACAACGTTGACGAGCACTTTTTGTTTTTCACGCTGACATCGCTCACTCGCACGTGATACAAATGTCGGGAAGATTCTTTTTTTGTTGTTTGTACATAATTGTTGGGAAGATATTATCATGTAAAATATATGCAGATTACTTGATGGCTGGTGCATTGTCAAGAAACGCTCCAAGGTTTCGTCACGTCCCCGAGTTACGTGTATAAGCCAGACGATAGCAGTACGTGCCTACCAACCATATATAAGAGGCAGGAGTCAGCCAGCAGGCTTCTCAGTCTAACCCAGATCTTGGGAAGGTCGCGTGTTGAGTAAGTCTACTGCCCCTTGATCTACTCCGTCCTTCAGTGCGCTGAGACAAGCTTGAGCAAGGGACCCCAAGTTCATAAAGAGAGTGTACAGTGAAGGCTTCCAGTTTCAAGGGAAAATCTACAGTGTGTGTGTGTGTTTCACGGAGATAATTAATTAACTACCACATGTGGGTCGTTTATTCGGTGTGCGCAGTACCCAATTATGCCATTAGAAAGTGTGGTAAATAAGCTGTAAATCGTGTGGGCCGTTGGTGGTCATGTCTCGCTAAGATTTTTACGTACGATGAGAGAAAAGCATTTATGTATATATCTCACCACGAAAACGTAGACCACGATAATTCTTCAGTAGATCATAAAGTCGTCATTAGAATATGAAGTTAAGTAATGATACCTTTTTTACGATTACCCTTGTTTTAAAACCTCTTTAAATTCGAAATACAAATATTATTACAGGATTTCATGGGACTGTTCCAGTTAAAAACTGGGTATGAAAACACGAGAGAAAAAGAAAAATGTGGGGATGACTGAAAAGGAGAGTTTACGAATAAAGAGAGCAGTAGTGGGAATAATACCATACGAACAGAAGAAAAGGGGAGACGAGAGTGTGAAATGACAAATAAGCGACCATACATTAACAAATGATCGTCATTTACATTCAGATCTGAAGAGAAAAGTCTTACATTGGGTCTTAAAGCTGGAGCACATACTAGGTAACGTGGATGGATGGAAGCCTGCTGGAGGTACTGAAGCGGGCGGAACTATGGCTGCTGGTGTACCTTAAGCATGGCGTGTTTTTCCTTTTATGTGGATGGTTTTGAGGGGAAACTAGAAGGGATAAGGAGTGTAAAGATGTATTATGTAAGTACTTTTTGACTTTCGGGAAAGATTTCATTTTTATGTTTTCCCGTCTCCTAACTTCGTTTATATATGTATGTACCATGCCTTACTTCCCTTGTGTGACACACACACAACACCAGTCGAAGCCAACTACTTATTTATTGATCAACCCCGAGGGGAGGATGAACACCTGGGTTGGCCGCGGGCCGACTACAGCTCCCGGGATTCCACCCTTTGTGGGACCCATTGCTGACTCACGGACAGTCTGTAAATGCTAATCCCTACACCCCGGACGTCCGTGAAACACACTGGTGTGTGTGTGACTTGTTTATTGATTTTTTTTAAGCTCCAGGCATGTACCCAAGACGTAGTGGTGGCTACTACCTCTTTGCAAAGTACGGAAAGGTATTCTTACACTCGTGAAGCCCCATCACTTGGGACTTTCTTCTCTATCAAACACCTTTTTGAATTTCCGAATATTGTGCGTGTGTTCATCCGCTGCTCTTAGACTAGAGAAAGTACTTCTTTACACCTTTTTCTAACAAGATGTGTGATTCAATTCATGCAACACTCTGTGAGTGATATATCTTACCATCTTGTGAAGGATTGTTTACACGACGTTTGAATAGGCTGTGATTAGGTCACCCCCTCACTCTTCTCTCGCTCACAGTGTACAAATTCTCGCAATATTAGGATTCCATCTTTTTTGCCCTGCTAAGGAGCATTTTTTTCGACCCACCCCTAGGGGTGGATTGAACAGCTGGGTTGACTGTGTACCAAATGCTGTTACCATCATTCGAACTGAAGCGCTCGATCCTTATCGGCCACAGAATGGGTCATGGTCAGGAACGCTAACCGCTTCAGCCACGAAGGATTTGCCAATGAGTAGTGATGTTTTGTGTTGGACTAGAAAGGAGAGTAGTTCAGTTTTCCCAATTGTCCTTATTTCTAAGACCTGTTCATATTTTGTTCAGCCTCGTTTTACATGATTTTAATTTGTTCTTAACTAAAACGATTTTTATTGAGTTCCATGTTCAAAAGTACTTCGGTTATACTTGTTGCGAGATGGACTGCACACGTGAACGATATGCAAAGATTATTCTTATGATTTGGACAATTTTTAATAATTGAAGTTCAGATTCAGATCTTTATCATTTAGACGAGAAACCTGAAGTGAATTAGAAAACTAAATTAAGAGTTCCTCTCGGGAAGCCTACTGTTCTCCCGTGCAGCTAGGCTTCCAGGCTCAGGCTGTGTGGGAACCAAGTATAGCTCTACATTTCTCTAACACTGCTGCTCAACCTGTCACCACTCCACCTTCAACTTGGATATTGGAATGAATCATTTTTCACTTGCACAAGACTTATAATCAGAGGTTTCATAATTATGTTTAACCCAATGCTGATAAGTCAGTTGTTCATATACTGTGACTAAATTAATCGTGTTTATTTCAACTTTCTTGTCTATTTGTAAGTTAAATATGGATTTTAAGAACTGATGCCCACGTCAAGGTCGGTATGAAGAGATGAAAAGAAAAAGATGTCATCCGGTGTCCGGATGACAATAGGCCCGCCTTCAGTAGAACAACAGGGTGTTAGAATCACACACACACACACACACACACAAAAAAAAAAAGATTTCCTTAGTCTGGCTTGAGGAAGTTACGGTAGAGAGTTCCACAATCTGCATATGAAAGGTAAGGTAAAGAGTTCCACACTCAAGCTGCGCGAAGGAAAGGTCAAGAATTTCACATCTTGTCTGTGGAAGGAGAGAGACAAGGGGTCACATCGGATAACCTTTAATTTGCCGACGTCAACGGGAGATAGTATGGTCTGTTGACTGCTATACGTCTGACTCGGCCAGGCTAGAGGGCACCCTAAAGTTGCCACCTCTCGAGAAGAGGTTACAGGAGAAATAGAATCTTTTATCCGCCTCAGTGAAAGAAAAAAAATTTGCCCTAGAGAATGAAGAGGATGGAGTTCAAAATGGAGCGAACTTTTAAAAGGAAAGTATATATATATATATATATATATATATATATATATATATATATATATATATATATATATATGTATATATATATA